>APFE030556855.1:0-10697 GCA_000404065.3 Pinus taeda | reverse complement strand
TTTCATATGCAAAATGTATAATCTTTCACGTCTGCCAAAGCCCATTTTCAATGTATTTTTGTGTGTTTTCGTTGTATAAACAAAATACAAAGGAGCCTTGGGGTAGTGCGATATGCGACAGCGACCTGAAGGGCGGACCCAATAAGACTCACCGCTCCCATGTATAAAGTTTCAAGTTCGCTTTCCGCCTCCGATAGTGTATTTTCCTATAACTCGGTCTTTCTGCCTTCTGCGCTTCCTGATAGTGTATTCCTTCATCCACCATCCATCTACATGATCCAACGACCAGTCTCATTCCTCTATTCAGTTCGTCCACCCGCCATACTGTCTGCGCCCATAGCCTGTTCCCGTGCATCTGAAGGAAGAAGTTGGCCAGTGTTCAGCACTCTGCGTAGTTACTCCTCAACAACCGCATTCAACAGACAGGATGGCCAAGGGGAAGAGGACGTGCCTCGAGCAGATCAGCACATTTATCAGTCATGGAAGGTCATCCATATTACACTCCACCTGCTTGAGAAGTACAGCAGAGCAGCAGGAAAGATCAAATCCATTCATTAAAGCAAGCAGATTGTAGCAGAAACTCCATCAAAGAGTTAAAGCGGTTGGTGGTCAATTATGACCCCTCCACGCCTGGAACAACAGAATATCTTTGTAAAGAAACTCTATATATACCCAAAAAATTGATGTAATCAGGGTTGATGGTTGTTGTTTTGATGTAAGGTTCAACTTCTGGAGACTGTAACTACTTTGATACTTGAAGCGTCTGCTCTTCATTTTCAGCTAATACAAGCTTCTTTTGTTGTTAATTGCTCACTTTCCACTTCTTCTCTATTCTAGGTTGTGCCTGTTATGCAGTTTCATGTGCTCTTGATATTTAGCATTTGAGGCGCTGTCATCCCACCTCTATGTTAGAGTCTTGTATGTATCATTGAATGTGTTATGCAAGTCCCTGTTTACTTAATGCCAGAGAGATGTCATCCTGTCTGTGCATTGGGAGATATATTTGCAGACCTCTTTACTGGTTGCAGCCGGCCATCACATGGTCTTATGCATCCACTGGTGTGGTCAATATTCTCCATATTCACTTAATCCTCAAACTGTGAGTAATTGGTGGTCTAAAGCCTTGTAGTCTGGGGGTGTTCACCCATGTCTGGAGTTAAGCATAGTAGAAGTGGTTATCTAGCTTGAACAAGCATCATTCCTCCCATTTATTTGTTTCCAACATTTTGTTGAGTTTGTAATGTTCCCGAGCATCTCCGAGATACAACCTAGGAGAGTTTCTTGGGGTGATAAAATTAACTGGCGTCGTTGCTGGGGAGAGGAGGTCGAAGCTCAGCTTCCCTGGGAGACGAAACAGTTCTAGATTTTGATGATAGATAAAGTCTGGGCACATTTCTGGTTGTAATCATCTATCTAGCGACTCCACTGGAGGAAGACCAATCTTTGGCGAATCCTCATTATAGTCCTGGCTCAGTTTGTGAGACACACCTGAAGAAATCCTCAGAAATCACTTGCTGTTCCAGTGCCTGATCCTGAGAAGATCGTTAACCCGAAGAAAACATCACAGAAAGGAGCATCAGGATCAGGTAAGCCCAAGAAATCTTATTTGTCTCTGCATGAGAAGTTTTTAGTTACAATTTGAGGATCTAGAACCTAGTACTGATAGGGAAGAATCAGGTGCAGAGATTTATAAAGCTCCTTGCTCATTTAGTTCCCCTTTGGATCTCAATCCAAAGAAATAATCCCATACAATTCATCACATCCCTTTGTCTCCATCATCCATTGCATTATTCCACACCACTCAATCTACCAGTATCCTTCCTCCAACCCCAGTCATGGCAGGCCAGCAAGCACCCACGAAGATAGAAAGAATTGTTGCCGCTAGATATGGACCTTTGGTCTTGCCTGTTCCTCTGAATCCCATGCCTGCAGGAGAATATCAGAAATATATGCCCAAGTTTACTGGTACAAAGGGAGTAACAGCTAAAGAACACTTTGAGTCTTTCTATAGTTATGCTGATAACTTATATATAAGTGAAAATGATGTGTGGATGAGAGTTTTCGTCCAGAGCCTTGATGGAGAGGCCAGAAAGTGGTTTAGAGAATTTCCCCCTGGATCTATTGTTGATATTGAAGCCTTAGATGAGGCATTTTTGAAGCACTGGGGAGATAAAAAAGACTTGTTGTATTACCATACTGAGTTTGGCAACCTGAAGAGAGAAAATGGGGAATCATTGCCTGATTTTAATAAAAGATTCAATCGTATATATAGTAAGATACCAGCTGAAGTAAAGCCTACCCCCACCTCTGCCAAACTTTCCTATGCTAGTGCCTTTGACTCTGATTTCTATTTTCTACTCAGAGAAAGAAGATGTGCTACTCTGGCTGACATGCAGGATGCAGCCTTAGAAGTAGAATCTAATATTATGGCTGCAGAAAAACTCAGAAGTCATGCTAACAGAAGGAGGTAGAGAGGTGAGGCTTCTTCTTCCTCTGCTTCATCTTCAAAGCCTAAATTAGATAAAATGACTAGAATGATAAAGTCATTGGCTGCTAAGATATCTACGCTAAAAGCTGAGCAGAACTCAGGAAAGACAAGGCAGGAAAACACATTTGCTACTAGAAACCCAAATCCATTCAGAAGAACAAATGAACAGTTGAAAATAATTCAAAGGGGTAAGGAAATAAATGAAGAACAAAGGGTAAAAGCTCCTTTTTATAACGTAGTCATGGAGGAGAAACAGATTGAAGACAACGATGAAATTCATTATATAGAAGATAAAGGCAGTGTTGTATTTTTACCTTGGCTGCATATGAGGAATATTTGTTGCAGGAACAAGACAGTCAAAGGTTGGACAGAGAGGTTGTTCTACAAACTGAGGAGCAGAAAAGATATAATATGAGGTCAAATGCAAATAATGTCAAGGAGAATCCTACCCAAAGAGCTGTTGTCACCACAGAGCAACAGAATATCAGACAGAGAAGACCAGCAGTTGATCCAGTCATCCTCAAAGCTCCAACTCAAGAGGTAAGAGGTCCTGATAAGTCACCTTCCCCTTTCAGCTTTGAAGCAGAAGTCTAGAAGTTAAAAATATTTGTGCCTCTGTTAGAACTTGTAAAGAGCGAAGTGTTTAGAAAGCCTATCCTTGAAGCTCTTGAGCTGAAAGACAAAAAACCCTCTACTGACTCAGTCAATTTGCAAGGTGATAAGCCTGCAGTCGTGCTTAGCCCAATGACCAAACCTGCTAATGATAATTCTCCATCTTTTTATGTCTCCTTGACCATTCATGACAAAATCCTCCACAACTACTTGCTAGATACAGGGGCCAACCACAATCTAATGCCAAAAGTTGTCATGGAAGAGTTAGGCCTTGATATCACCAGAACATACCATGATCTATTCTCATTTGATTCAAGGAAAGTAAAGTGTCTAGGATTGATCAAAGATTTAGCCAATACCCTAACCCAGTTTCCCATGAAGAGCATGGTGATGGACATTGTGGTAGCAGATGTCCCTCCCAAATTTGGCATGTTGTTGTCAAGAGGATGGATTAAAAGACTAGGTGGGACATTACAGAATGATTTATCTTATGCCACTGTCCCATTTTTTGGAGGAGAAAGCAGGAGATTTTACAGAGAAGCACAGTTGGCACATATCATCAGTGATGAGAAGAATCCTTCTAATCATCCTATTTAAGTTGTGGACACTGGTTTTGGAGCATGTGTCCTCCAAATTAAAGAATCTCAGAAGGCCTCGTGGCAGCTCAAGAAACCAATTGTTCAGGCTGAGGAGGAGTAGATTGAAGATGATGATGAAGTGAACAGATTCCTGCAAGTCATTGATGAATTTTCTGAAATGTGAATTGACCAGGAGAATGGAGCCTTGCAAGAGAGCTCCCAGTCCCAGCTTAGAAACAAAATTGGAAAAGATAGTATTGTCCAACTCCCCGGCAATCATATACCTAAGGGCTTAATTCCTCTAGAAAGATTGTTTGACCAGAATGATGTGCCTTATAAAACTGTCCAAAATGAAGAACAGTCTGCAGTCTGTAAGCATGATATAGGGAGTCCTGGTCAACCTAGACACATAAATTTGTCCACTCATCTATCTGCTGACCAATGTTCTGAATACTGCAATTTAATGAGGCAATTTGCTAATGTCTTTGCCTGGGAATATAGTGACCTGAAAATGTATGATAATAAAATAATCCCACACAAAATTCCTTTACAGAAAGACACCATCCCTTTCAAACAGAAGCTGAGGCCAATAAACCCTCTGCCCCTTCCTCTGATTGAACAAGAACAGAACGAGGAAGAAGACATGGCAAAAAGGATCACCGATTTGGCAGAGGTACACCAAATCAAAGAACAGCTGGTTGAAAAGGCTATAGCACATCAGAAGAAGATCAAGCATGCTTTTGACAAAGGGACAAAATCAGATAATTTTTAGGTTGGAGACTTGGTCCTGAAGTGGGATGCAGTGAAAGAAAACAAAGGCAACCATGGGAAGTTTGATGCTTTCTAGACAGGGCCTTTTATCATTTCTCAAATCCAAGGGAACAATACCTTCATGCTAAAAAGCATGGGAGGAGAAGCAGTTTTTGATGGCCCAGTTAATGGGCGTTTTCTAAAAATTTATGTGGATTAAGGTCTTTTGGCCTTAAAGTTGTAAATATTTTGTTTTATCAGTTTAGTGTAAGCAAAGTAGACTCCATGCCCAATGGAACACTAGGAAATTTTGCTAATTTGTTTTTCACAGGAAAGGCATTGATCTGCAAGTTCTTGAGACCTCACAGGGAGGATCTCATCCCCAGAAGGAGCCAGTGTTAGCTCTGCTATATAATCCAACATTTGAGGATCAAATACAGTCCTGATCGGGTTGTTTGCGCATAGAAGGATGCCCAAAAATGGATCCAAAAATGCCCCAAAAGCCTTTAAAATCCTCTTAAGGATCATCCAAAGTCAAAACCATCACAAGAGGAGAGCCCTTGGAAAGGCAAAAATACACTATCGGGAGGCTCAAGACACTCTAAAATCATGCCAAAACATTTCCGCGGGCTTAAACTGGGCATTGCATAGCCGCCGTTAGATCTAGCTGATCAACGGCCCAGATCTAGGTGGTTAATCGCATATCGCATATCAGCAGATCGTAGAATGGGGAGACCAAAGGGCAAGGCCAATACATATTGCGATATGTGATTGTGATCATATCGCATCGCAATATCGCATCGGTGAAAACCAATGGAGCACAGCCTTACATGTATATGTGTGCGATGCGATAACACACAGACCCGATGGGTTTCATATGCAAAATGTATAATCTTTCACATCCGCCAAAGCCCATTTTCAATGTATTTTTGTGTGTTTTCGTTGTATAAATGAAATACAAAGGAGCCTTGGGGCAGTGCGATATGCGACAGCGACCTGAAGGTTGGACCCGATAGGACTCACCGCTCCCATGTATAAAGTTTCAAGTCCACTTTTCGCCTCCAATAGTGTATTTGCCCTATAACTCAGTCTTTCTGCCTTCTGCGCTTCCTGATAGTGTATTCCTTCATCTGACATCCATCTACATGATCCAATGGCCAGTCTCGTTCCTCTATTCAGTTTTTCCACCCGCCATACTGTCCGCGCCCATAGCCTGTTCCCGTGCATCCGAAGGAAGAAGTTGGCCAGTGTTCAGCACTCTGCGTAGTTACTCCTCAACAACCGCATTCAACAGACAGGATGGCCAAGGGGAAGAGGACGTGCCTCGAGTAGATCAGCACATTTATCAGTCATGGAAGGTCATCCATATTACACTCCACATGCTCAAGAAGTATAGCAGAGCAGTAGGAAAGATCAAATCCATTCATTAAAGCAAGCAGATTGTAGCAAAGACTCCATCAATGAGTTAAAGTGGTTGGTGGTCAATTATGACCCCTCCCTGCCTGGAACAGCAGAATATCTTTGTAAAGAAACTCTATATATACCCAAAAAATCGATGTAATCAGGGTTGATGGTTGTTGTTTTGATGTAAGGTTCAACTTCTGGAGACTGTAACTACTTTGATACTTGCAGTGTCTGCTCTTCATTTTCAGCTAATACAAGCTTCTTTTGTTGTTAATTGCTCACTTTCCACTTCTTCTCTGTTCTAGGCTATGCCTGTTATGCAGTTTCATGTGCTCTTGATATTTAGCATTTGAGGGGCTGTCATCCCACCTCTGTGTTAGAGTCTTGTATGTATCATTGAATGTGTTATGCAGGTCCCTGTTTACTTAATGCCAGATAGCTGTCATCCTGTATGTGCATTGGGAGATAGATTTGCAAACCTCTTTACTGGTTGCAGCCGGCCATCACATGGTCTTATGCATCTGCTGGTGTGGTCAGTATTCTCCATATTCACTTAATCCTCAAACTGTGAGTAATTGGTGGTCTAAAGCCTTGTAGTCTGGGGGTGTTCACCCATGTCTGGAGTTAAGCATAGTAGAAGTGGTTATCTGGCTTGAACAAGCATCATTCCTCCCATTCATCCGTTTCCAACATTTTGTTGAGTTTGTAATGTTACCGAGCATCTCCGAGATACAACCTAGGAGAGTTTCTTGGGGTGATAACAGACCCTTGTTCCTTCATCTTCAAATAGTCGATAGATAGATTCCTGGAAGGCACTCCCAGCATCTAAAGAATAGACCGTGTTGGAAAACAAACCTGGTGTATTGATATTTTCAGTTCTCAGAGTAGCCAACTGCTATTGAGTAACTAGTTTCTTCTTTGCTTTAGCTGCCTTATACATTTCTTCTGAACTGTAGTTATCAGGACTAGCCTGCAATGGAGAAAAAACAAGACTAAATGATAATTCCCTCTTCTTGAATGACTTACCGCAAATAACAATTTTTCATAATGATTTCTTTCTTAAAGGGCAAATCATGATAAAATCAAGTTGCAATGAATAAGGCTATTTAGAATTTCGAAACCATAAATTAACCACTTTCGAATATTAAATGTAAAAACGTGAATTCACGTGGGTCTTGCATACATCAACATATCAGAAGAACTTTATCAGAGAAATCACCTAGATGCACACTAAAAATTACGATATTTGAGACTCTTGATATGTTATGTTTAAATACATAACGCTTATAGGTGAAGGCGAGAAGACATATCGGAATTTTTATACTGGAAAATGGAATATTAGGTATTT
This sequence comes from Pinus taeda, assembly GCA_000404065.3. Classification (NCBI taxonomy): domain Eukaryota; kingdom Viridiplantae; phylum Streptophyta; class Pinopsida; order Pinales; family Pinaceae; genus Pinus; species Pinus taeda. Next base: position 3,517 of record APFE030556855.1, on the reverse strand, counting down.
AAAGAGTGAACATCTTATATGAAAACTCTCGATATGGGTAAAGACGGTAATATCATAAATTTGAGATATCGGTGCGGAGGAACATCAAACATATCGGATAATGGAAGTGGGAGGCATCAGAATATTGTGATATTGGGAGTAAGGTATAGCGTAAGTGCTCAGTATCAAAGGTTTGAAATATCGGGAGTTTTGAGATGTCGCAGTTAAAAAGTTATGGTGTTTGGGGATTCTGATATGCTAAGTGGCATTTTGTGGGGCCAACAATGCTTTAAATTATTTAATTTAAAATGAAGGGCCCACTTACCTTTGTGTTTTACATATCAGGAATGTTTGATTAGAGAACGATTTTATCATAACTTTCCTATAAGGAATGTTATGATATTACAATGATCCGATAGAAATCATGTAATAATGTATTATTTAAATAACAAAAGGCATATCATATTTTTCGTTAATCGTAACATTTGTAAGTTTGGAGCTTCAATATTTAGGTTCTGATAATAGAAACTTTCACATTAGAGGGTATTTTATTACAAATTCAAAATTTCCTTATCTTTATTAAAACTAAAGAGTTTTATTAAAATTAAAGAAAGGTCCCCAAGATTTATTATATAACTAAAATATAATTAAACGGGGGGTTGTTGAGTACTACAACAATAGGCTAAATATCAATAGCAGAATACTCGAGGTGAAGTTAGCTCTTCCACCCCCATTTGGAAGCTCCATAGGGTCTTTGCTTCCCTTACGTGGACATCCTCAATAGAATTCTAGGTAATGGAAGCTCCACAAACCTATGGTCCAACTCCATTTCGGGTCGCCCCCCTTTGGAGTTAGACATTTCTATCTCCCCTCTGACGTATCATCTCATGTAGCTTGAAATTTCACTCTTGGATCAGATCTCAGATTGGTATGAAAAAGGAAATTGGAGTGGTTGGAGGTTTGAGAATATTCCTACTCATATTTTTCAGTCACTGGAAGCTTTGAAAACCTAATTAAATGGTTGTGCCTCGCTTCGACAGGAGGCTCCAGACCGCTGGGGGTGGAGATCCTCTTCCTACTTTGTGAAGAAAGATTATTTCCTCCTCCTCTTTAACCATCAAACTGCTCTGACATCGTCGATATGGAGAAAGATTTGGAAGCCCAATTCCATCCTCAAAGTGAACTTATTTTTTTGGTTACTTCTACATAAAAAATTCCTCACAACAGAGTACCTAAGGAAGCGTGGAATTATTGGCCCTTCTCGATGCTCACTCTGAGAGCAATTAGAAGAAAGCATCCCCCATCTCTTCCTCACATACCCCTACACCAAATCTGTTTGGTCTCTCACTTTGGGTCCTCTCTTCTCTAAACCTCGATTTCCCTTCAAGCCAAAAAGTTATTCAAAGATTCCTTGGTGTCTCTCCCAAAATATATTTGTTGACACATTTGGCTGTCCAGAAATAAAACTATTTTTAAAAGCTCTCATCCACCTCCCAGGATCTCTACTCTCAGTGCCCTTTCATCCTATTTTGAATTCAATCTCCCCTCTTTGGATTCCAACCTAGGCCCAGTTGTTATACGGAATCTACAAATACGAACAAAAGTATCTTCTCTAGGCCTGGTGGACTAACCTAGCACAACATAAAGAAAAGGGCACAATGCCTTCCTTAAAGTAATTGAATGACGGAATGAGGTATACCTGGAATTCGTTGCAAGCTTCACTCCTTCCTCGGCTTGTACGCTCCAATCCTAGCTTTTATTGCTATAATTAAAACCTACACAATCAAACAAGACAAGCCAAATATCTATGACATATATGTAGCATAATGCAATCACTTCATTCAATAGATCAACATGGTATTGAAATACATGAATTTGTAACATCGTATATAGAAAAATGGTCTACTTTTTGTATTAATAGAAATGGAGAGAGTTACAACCAAAAATAAGATTTGATCTTGTAAAAGAACCCCCAAGTTGACTTGTTTTTTTCCTGCCACATGTTAGCGCTTGGAATTCACCTAGGCTGAGATAGACAAACTCTCAAGGCTACATCAAACCATTTCACCTCGTAGCTAGCCCTACGAGGTATGAGAAGGCTCTCTCGGGTCAGATTCGGTAGATCTTTCAATATGATAAGCTGACCAATTAGGATCAAAGATATTAGGCTAGTAAATTGATAAGAGGGGTTGATTTAAAGATGTTTGGGTTTTTTGGTGGCAATTGGAGGGTGTGCAATTCAGGGTGCGGGGATTGAGCATAGTTTTTGCAGGGGGATCTTTGGGGCAAGGTAGGAGTGAGCGTTGATGCCTTAATCTGAGATGGATGATCAGGGATTCTAGAGAAGGAGCTAAAGAGGGAAAACAACCATTTGAGTCCTCTCTAAACAGTAGAAAACATAAATTTTGAACAAACTAAAAAGCTGAGCATGTCAAAGCATGATTTCAAACTTTATCACTTCATCTGTCCAAATAGAAGCAAAAGAGAGATGTGGAATACATTAAAAAAATTACAAGAACATGTAGAGAACACACCATCAACACAACAATCCACAAGAATCCACAAGGATGTCTGCAAAACCCTGGCCTTCCTTTTCTTAAAATTGCATAGATAGATGTACAATATACAATAAAGCTTTCTCCCACAAGAGTCCAACCTTCCAACCTCTCAAAATGACTAAGAAAACACATAATATAGGCAAGCTAACCTCTTCCCTTCCCTCTAGGGGTCGAGCTCATCCTTCTAGGAGCAGTTTGAACTAATTCCAAACTAAGCACTAGATAATAGGCAGCTCAACAACTTGCCTCTATTACTTAGCTAACTGATTCATGCATTAATTATTCACTTTTTACATCAAGGGAGCTTCTAGAAGAGTAAAGAGAGGTAAAATCTATCAAAGTGCCATGAAAATATTACATTTATCCATCATCTACAAGTAAAAATAATCAACCATAGTCAAAACAGTGTTTTTGACCAAAAAAATCAATTCTGGCAAAGTTAGCTCTCATGTCCGCGCACCTTTGCAGCAACTTTTGAGTGGGTTCCACTGGTCCAAATCAGGTGCAAGATGGCTCATTGGAAAGCTTGGTCTGTCTACTTTCCATCCCAAGTGGAATTTCTGAAGTTGCAGTTGTTTTGCCCCCTCAAAAACCAATTCTCCCAAGGTCACTTTCTGCAACTCAAAAAGTGGGCAGAAAGTCATTTTTTTGATGTATTTTGAGCTTTTGGAGGCTCAAATCTCAAAATTAAACTTCTCCCGAGTACTGGTAATTTTTATTTTGGCATGCCCTTTCCAAAAATGCCAAGTTTGCAAAATTCCGAGCAGTCCTTCAAAATGTCCGCGCGCGCGACGCGGACGCGACACGGGAAAAACCTGTAATTTTACCAAAAATTGGCAAAATGCTCCAAAATTATCAAAATTTTCAGATTTTGATGCTATATTAATGCTGATCAGTACCATGATGAGTGAGGGATGCTTCAGCCAAGATGGAGAGTGGATTTGTCCTTTTCTTCTTCTTCCGGGCCTCTGACAGCTTTC
>APFE030556853.1:0-43572 GCA_000404065.3 Pinus taeda | reverse complement strand
TTCTTTCACCACCAGAATCGATCTCGCAGATCTCCCACTGAATAGGGTCTACCACAGGCCCGAGCGAAACCCCTCAGCAACAAAGGCATCCCCTTGAAGCCAAAACAGCTCTGATACCAAATGTAGGTTTTAATTCCGTACAGAAATTACCTGCATACGAATTCTAAATCACAGGAAATAAAAATGTGAGAGCATAACACATAAAACACACATACACAGAGATTTCCCACTGGATCTCAAAACCGAGACTACCAGCTTGATTTTTCATTATATTCCTTTCAATGTTACAATAAATATTTATACATGCCGAAGCATCCAATACCATGGACCGAAAACCATCGCGTCCAAAACCAGAATTTTCCGGGGCGCTGCCCCAGACCCCATAAAGTGGGGTTATGGGTACCCCTCAAACCCCCTATTAACTATGTGGAAAGAATATGACACAACCCAACATATATCTTTGTATAGGCAATTGGTTGATTTTCTTATGGATCTTGTGAATAGTAAATGTAAGATTTGTTTTGTAATGAATACCTTGAACCAATTCATGGTTATGCCCATATATTATTTGGAAAGATACCAAACATCTATTAAAATATCTTACGAATACAATTCATTATGGCACAAGCCATGTAGGAGGAGAGTTGTTACATGGGTTTGTAAATTCATATTAGGTAAGGGATGAAAGCACAAGGAAGAGTACTTCTAGTTACTACTTCAGCTTGGAATCAAGTATTGGAGAAAATTTCATTCAACATCATTGGAGTAGATTATGTGGCGAATGGGAGCTTGTCACTAGTAACCTTCATTAAGAACGAAACATGGAAAACTAGGTGTACTCGGGAATATGCAAGAAACTCCAATTTGTATGCCATAGTACCAATATTTTGTAACACTCTGTAAGGACCATAATACTTGGGTGATAATTTATTATCCTTCTTAGCTTGCTTGAGGGACATTTGTTTGTATGGTTGTAGCCTTAAAAATACCCAACCAATTACGTCAAAAATTATTTCACTGCAATGTTTATAAGCTTGTTGTTTCATTCGATTCTATGCCAGAGTGAGGTTATCCTTTAAGAGTTGGAGAACTTGTTGTTGATGCTCAATGTGATCTTCCACTACTTGAAACTTAAAAATTTATCATAAATATGATGTGATGAATGGTGGATATATCCATAAAGTGCCATAAATGGGGTCATTTTTGTTGTAGTATGGAAGAAAGTGTTATACCGCCATTGATCTAGATTTAACCACTTAACCCATTGTGTTTATTTATCAAATACAAATAAATGAGCTAATTTAGTACCAATAAAAGAAAATAATTTTTTCCAAAAATTTCCAGTGAAAATGGGATCTCTAACACTTACAATAATCTTTGGGTATCCATGTAGCCTTTGAATTGTTTCCATAAATGCACTAGCAACTGCATTGGCTTTAAAAGGATGAGATAGTGCACAAAAGTGTGCATACTTTGTAATTTTGTCAACTACCACCATGATGACACTCTTTCCTTCAAATTTGGGTAAACTTGTGATAAAATCCATTGAGACCTCCTCCCAACGCTGACTTGGAATGTTTAAAGGTTGTAACAGACCCAGGGTCTTAATTGTATCAACTTTATTTTGTTGGCAAACCAAACATTCTCCCGCAAAATTTTGAATATCAAATTTAAGTCCATCCCAAAAAAGTTCCTTCTTGAACTTGTGGAAATTTATTAAAAATTATGAGTGCCCTCCTAAGGGGAGTTCTGCAATTCCAAAAAAAAAAAAATGAGTAGGGAATTCTTACAGAGTTATAAGTGATATTTGTATCATAATGAATCATTTTTCCAGATAAATGTATTAGATGTCTTGGGACCTTGCTGCAACTTTTGAATGAGTGTCCACACCTCTTCACAATTCTTCGATTCATCCCTTGCTTCAGTTATCCAATCAGGTTGGATAATAGAAATCGAATAGAGCAATGCTTCCAAATCATCATAATTTCTTGACACTACATCTGGAAGAACATTTTTCCTCCTTTTTTTGTAGATGATTTCAAAGTGATAACCCAACATCTTTATGATCCATTTTTCTACTCTTATGAAGATAATATTTATTCCAAAATTATTTAAGACTATCATGTTTTGTTTTTTCCTTGAAGTGTCTTTCCGTTAGGTAAGGTCGTCATTTCTTTAGTGTGTGTAGTATTGCAACAAATTCTTTCTCATAAATAAGTTTCTATAAATAATTTCCCTTGATTGGGTGACTTTCAAAAGAAATAGGTCTTCCTTCTTGCATTAAAACAACACCAATTCCACTTCCTGAGGCATCACATTCCACAATAAAGGTTTTTATGAAATCTAGTGTAGCTAAGACCAGTGCTTGGCTCATTGCCTCTTTAAGATTTTCAAAGGCCTTAGTTTCTTATGGAGTCCAAAAAAATGCATCTTTATTCAGTAATGTTGTTATAAGCGTTGTTATTCTCCCATAATTCTTAATAAACTTGCAATAATACCTTTTCAACACGAGAAATCCTCAAACATGTTTTAGGGTTGTGGGGATTTTCCATTCCTTAATGGATTTAATTTTGTTAGGGTCTACCTTAACACCCTCATGAGATACAATATGACCCAAATATTCCTTCTCCTGTACTCCAAAAAAACATTTGGAGGTTTTTGCATATAATTGTTCCTCCTCCAAAAGTTCGAGCACCACATCAACATGTTGAACATGATCCTTCCAAAACTTCTTGTGAATTAGTATATCATAAAAAAATACAAACACAAATTTCCTAAGGAAGTGTTTGAAAATGGAATTCATCAAACCTTGAAATGTGGAAGGTGTATTAGTAAGGTCAAGAGGCATGACCAAAAATTAATAATCACATTCATGAGTTATGAATGTTGTTGTTGGAATGTCTTCAGTTTTTGTTCTAATTTGATGATATCCTGAACGAAGATCCAACTTGGTGAAGTAAATTTCTCCATTTAATTCATCCAAAAATTCATCAATAACAGGAATGGGAAATTTATCTTTAATAGTGAGCTTGTTGAGCTCTGTATAATTCAGACATATACGCCATGATCCATCCTTCTTGTGCACCAATACTACTGTAGCATAGAACTTTGACTAGGTTGAATTACACCGACCTTTAGCATTTCTACAACCATATGTTCAATTTCACTACTTTGACTAGGTTAAATTATACCAACCTCTAGCATTTCTACAACCATACATTCAATTTCACTCTTTTAGGAATAGGGATATATGTAAGGCCTGATGTTTGGAGGAACACTTCCTGGAATTGAGTGAATGGCATGATCATAATCATGAATAGGTGGGAGGTCTTTGGGAGTTTCGAACACCTTGGAATGATTGTCCAAGGCTTTTTGGAGATATAGAGAAATAGATGATTTCAATGTTTGAACCTCTAGTGAGCATAATTGTGCAATTACGCCCCATTGTTCTTTCTTCAAAAGATTTGTCATGTCATTAGAGAATTATTTTTCTTAGTTTCCCTATGATACCCCTTAATTAAATTTCATTTCCTTCCAAAAAAGAATTCAAGAAGAGTTCTTGAAAATTAAAATTTATCATCCCCAAAGATTGTAACAATCGGACTCCTAGTACAACATCAGAACACCCATTGGAATGGAAAGCATTGGACTGTTCAATAGATATTTCCCCATGGTTAGCTTGATATTATGGCACTTTCCAGAGCAATTTATAATTCATCCATTTGCAACCATCACTTGATACTTTGTTGTTGGATATAGAAAACAATGCAATTCCTTGGCTATCTTACAATGAACAAAATTTTGGGTACTACCCGAATCAATTAGCACTATTACCTTTTTCTTATTAATATATCTTTCTATCCTAAGAATTTGAGTGGTAATTCCTACCAATACATTACAATATATGGTCAGATTCATTTCTTCTTTTTTTTGAGGTTGGTTCTTGGTGTATATCATTTTTTTTTTATGTTTCTTGTCCCTTTTCTTCCTCCTCTTCACAATCTATGTAAAATATTTTTTTCTCAACACACTTATGACCTTTAGTGCATTTGTTATCACAACTTTAACAAAGCCCTTTTTCTCTTTTTCCCTCCAATTGTTGTGGTGTCAACCTTGTAGGTTTTGGAAGGCTAGGAGCGGCAACACTCATCTTTATAGTTATGAGTGGTAGACTTTCTTATTTCCATAATTTTTCTTTCAACTTCTCTTGCCACCCTAAATGCCTCCTCCGATGAATCGGGCTCTCAAAAGTGAACCTCATGTTGGATTTTATCCTTCAAAGTCCCCATGAAGACATTAATCCTATGCTCCTCTAGAATATCAGTTACCCTGATATTCAATTTTTGGAAGTCCTCAATGTGCTCTACCATTGAATGCTTTTCTTTGAGATTTATCAATAGGCTAAAGAAGGTGTTTCTCTTTGTATCCTCATAATGTGCTATCATTTCCTCTGTAAAAATTTACCAAGTGTCAAGTTATTTATGATAAAAAAGGAATCGACACCATACAAACTGATTGAGTTCTAAATATATAGATGTAATGTGTACCTTTTGTGTGTGTTGCACATCATGTAGATCAGAATATTGCTCCATTTGTAGTATCCATGTTACTGGATCCTTTCCATCAAACTTCCTCATATCGATCTTTGGAATGTGGTTGGTCTTCAATCCAAAGCTAGAATCTCTAAAATCATGATTAACAACATTCAAAATTTTCACATCATGAGTTTCATGGAATAACTTTTCACCATCAAGAAGCATTTCTTGTAGAAACTTTGCCAAACCTTCCTTCAAAACTTCCATGTTTGCTTTTAAATCATTCTTCAAATCATCCATCTTAGCTTCCATGTTTGTTTTTATCCATCCTTCAAACCTTACTGTCTTATTTTAAATCATTGTTCAAACCATCCATCTTAGCGTCCATGTTTGTTTTTAATCCATCCTCCAAACCTTCCTACCTTATTTTAAATCATTCTTCAAACCATCCATCTTAGCTTCCATTTCATTTTAGGTTACTCTTTGAGAGGGAAATTTGTTGTACTTGGTCCTGTAATTTCGATATATCATGTTGCATTTGTTCCTCTTCTTCATGTGTCATAGTAGAGATTTTTGGTTGCTTACTAGGAGTATCAATATTTTATTTCGAGGTATGTTGGAACCAAATAATGATATTTATGTTTTACTATTCCCTTTGAATTACTTCAGACTGGTTTTTCAAACAAGACTTGTGCAAATTTTAAAAATACACATTTTTCTTCTTGCTTTTTGGAGCTTGATATTGAAATTGTTGTATCGCCAAAATTTCGCCCTCCCAAGGTATGAAATTCAGTCTTGTGGTAGCACTTTGATTCTTCAACCAATATTGGATTCTCCAATATAAATTTATGCCAAATCCCCCACGATGACCTGATTTATGCATTGGTTCAATAGAACCAACTTATACGGGATGCCGTGTGTCATTGTTTCAATATTCAGCACTGAAATCGATACACGGGAATCTATACTCTATGTAATTCCAATTAATTTTTACGGAATTCAAATCTGATACTTGGAAAAAAACTTAAGACACATTTCCCAAGGTAAATTGTTCGAGACTGAATTATGGAGCATGTAGAAACCCTCACTTTTTTGGACCACATCTCAGAAAATATAGCGAACCAAGATTTGAAATTTCTACAAGAAATTAATCAATATTTTGGATCTATGTGATCAAAATTTCAGCTTCTGAAGCTTCATAGAAAAAATGTTATAGTGAAAATTCTAGGATGGCTTGTTTGAAGCAGCAAAAACTTAGAATCTAAAGCTCTGATATCAAATGTTATGCAACCACATCACAAAAGAGAAGAAAAGATAAATCAACGACTTGAAAATTAGTCTCTTCAAGGGGGAACCTCCTTGACATCACATAAATGTGTTGAAATAAGGAATTGTTGGGGGGGCGGGGAGGTGGGGTTTGTTGAATCAATAATTAAGAAACTATTTTCTTTTCCTTATTATGCTTTTAGTCTCTTCTTATATTATTTAACTTATAGGAGCACTCATTCACAAAAATTATGAGACAACAATATTTCATACATGCATGTTCAAACAACAATCACATGAACAGTGCACATTTGACAGTGTTTTTCACGTGGAAACCCAGAGGTAAAAAACAACCAATTTTGTTGTTTGTTTATGATTTAAATTAAGCACCCACTTAATTAAATTTGTTTGTTTGTGAGCACCCACTCGCAAGAGGCAACAACCCCCCATTAGGGGAATTTTGAGGTCTAAAATGGGCCTCCTAAGAAAAATGTACAACCAACATAAACTTTATAAGAACCAATAGGATTCAAGATGATGATGATGTCAACCATGGGGATGATTCACCACTTTTGGGAGTAAAAAAGTAAAAAGATTATAAAATAATAAAATAATAAAACTATTTTTTCAACTCATATTTTCAACTTATCTCCCTAAGATTTTACTCAAATTTCTAGCAGGAGTACTTGTTGGATGCAAAATTTAATTCCTCATCCAAAGAGTACCCATGTTACATACTTTTGATGGACCCTGCAACACGAAAAATGAGAAATACATGAAAAAACGTTATTGCAATCATGTTTTTCATATATTTCTCATTTTTCATGTAGTAGGGTCAGAATAAAGTATAGAACATGGGTACTCCTTCGATGAGGAATTAAATTTTTCATCCAATGAGTGTTTCCACTCGAAATTTGAGTAAACCCGCAAGGAGATAAGTTAAAAATAAATAATAATAATAATAATATATATTATATAATAATAATATATATATATATATATATATATTATATATATATATTATATATATTGATGATGAAATCTAATCTTATTTTATTATTTCAACTATTATTTTCTAATTTCCTTAGGAGGCCCATTTTAGACCTCAAAATTCCCCTAATATTTGGATCACAAGCACCAACTTGCCAAGAGGAACCAACCTCTTTAGTTTGAAGGCACCAACCTACCCTTGTCATTGTTCTACTATTTCATAAAATTTTCAAACTGAAAATAGAGGCTTACAATAATACAAGTAAAATACCAACAATGGCTACTTGCATATCTAACTTCTACACTCTGCCTTTTGTGCTCGCTTGCAACAAATCTCCTCTTGCTACTCACAGCAACACTACCTCTACGTTATGCCTTCACTGTCAAGGGCTCTTCACTGACTACTCCTCAGCACTACCCTTGAAATTCTTCACAATGTCCTCACGTTGCTCTTGCTATTGTATTACATTGTGTCCTCTCAGGTGCTTCAACCTCTTTGTTTCAATGCAGACACTCACAGCACTGCACTTTCACAAATATGCTCACTTCCCCATATTTTTCGTTGTTGGTGATGGTTTTGTTCCACTAAGGCATACTACACACTCAAGTCTCTCGACATTGTCTTGTAGCTGCCAATATGTACTTAGGCATGGCTTCAATTGTCTCTCTTGCGTCTCTAATAGTTTCTTGTCACAGCGCCCAAAATAGAGATGGTTCTCGCAATTCTTCGTATTCTGCCTGCACAGAGCTCCTGTACTGAAAAATTAATTCTCAGATGACCTGCACACTCCTCTGAGAGTCCCATGCTTATTTATCGTTCCACAAATCTTGATAGTACACAAAGATGATTGTTTTGTTCTTATTTAACACAACCATTCGTCCACATGAAGCAATTGATTTCTTCCTTCAAGCACTTGAATTAATTTCTATTGCCAATGTTGTCTTCGGTTTCTTGTTACAGAGTCTTCCATGGGATTAGCCCTTTTCAATACCATATCCTATGTGCCTTCATTCAATATCACAGTTGTCAGCCCATACATTCTTTAAAGCTTTGTACTTCCTTATCGGAGCAATTCCATATCATAACAATTCCATATCGCAATCTTCACAATGGTGTAGTATTATGATAGTCTAGTCCTCTGATTGTCGAGCTCCTTCTGCTTATCCCTCATAGTGCTTCTCATCATAGGACCACTATATGTGACCTGTCGCTTAGCATTAAAGCGCTAAGCCTTCAAACTCCTATCGAGGGCCATTCTCCCTTTGTTAACTGCTTTATGCTCTTGGTTCGTTGAGCTCTTACAACCATGTTCAATCCCAATATCGGAAGCCCTCTACATCGGAACTTTTCAAAACTTCAACTGCTCTAGAGTTTTGATATATTAATCCTCTTATTATCGAGCTCCAGTACAGTCTCATCACCTCCACATGGCGACTCCTTATAGGTGACATGTGTCACCTGGTTCTGGTCCATGAGCCTACCCAATATGGTTAAATATGTCTACCACATGTCCTGTCGTACTGCCACGTCATGTTGACGTCGGTTGCGACTGTAGCTTGTCGAAGCCAATCATATGTTGTCATGTGTCCAACTAGAGGAGAGAGAAGAGGACCTGTCAACCTTGGTTTTGCACCGAAATCCTTTTTTATTCTTCTTCTGGCATTCCTCGACGCTTTTAAAAGGCTTATCGGCATTTATCAATATCGCAACTTTATGCGCTTCACTCACTTGAATAAGTTTCGGTACTCTAATCTTCGGGGTTCATATTTCCTCCAACCTTTGTACAACCCTCTTTGATATATCACACCTCTAATTACCGATATCACCAATTATATCGATACGCTGATGTCCTGATCTTTCGATCACCGATATGTCGATATGCCTTCCTTCCTAAGGCTTCAAAACCCTGAACTTCAGCAAGACATAACTTTTGATCCAGGAGTCCATTTTTGGACTTCCACATATCGTTGGAAATCTTCTTAAGAGAATTTTCCAATGGAGGGCGTCTGATGTAGTCTTTGAGTTCTTCATCTGCATGGAAGATGACTGCAAACTTCTCTTCTCATTGACTCTTTGGACAGTTGGACTCACAAGTGCCATGATGATCGTTTTATGGATTCTTCAGTAAGCCTACTACTGCGATGATTCTCTACAAGAATCCTAAAGCAACCATGGGATTCCTACCAAACACCCAATCATCCATGATGATCATTTTATGGCTTCTTCAGTAAGCCCGCTATTGTGATGATTTTCTACAAAAAGTCTACAGCTACCATGGGATTCCTCCCAATCATCATTGATGACCATTTGTTTTACGTCAATTCCAACACTTACACAGCCACCATACACCATCAAATATCCAACAATCTCCCCCTTTGGCATTGATGGAAACACCATATTCTCCCCCTCAAGCCAGGCATGGTCTACTATGATGCCAATCTTCTACACCTTTGACACCAGTGGCGCAAAGAAAAATTCTCGAGCACTCCCCCTGAACCATTACAGTCAGTACTCTCCCATGAGTTCCATATGTTGAGTATCTTCCACCACCTTCCAAAATAAATTCATTTGGAGGGAGGAGTCACAAATCCTATCTGTTTCCTGAGATATTCAAATGGTTCCCTTGCCAGTGGCTTGGTAAAAATATCTACCAATCGCTCTTTAGTGGGTACATATTCAAGTCTGACAATGTTGGTTGCAACCTGTTCCCTCAAGAAATGGAACTTGATAGGAATATGCTTATTCTTTGAATTCATAACAAGGTTTTTGGAGATGCTGATGGAACTTGTGTTGTCACACATTATTGGAATGGGATCAGACATCTCTACTTGTATATCTTTCAATGTTTTCTTCATCCATAAAATCTGCGTACTACAGGTAGCAGCGGCGATATACTCTTCTTCAACAGTCAACAGAGAGATAGAGCCTTATTTCTTGTTAATCCACGACACTAAGAATTTACCCGAGAAGAAGGTTGCACCAGAAGTACTCTTCTTGTCATCAATTTTTCCAGCCCAATCTGCATCTGTGTAGGCCTTTAGTTTGAAATCTTCGCTCTTAGCATACCACAGTCCATATTATGTTGTACCTTGAAGATATTTGAAAATCCTCTTAATAGCAACAACATGACTCTCTCATGGAAAGGCCTAAAATCTAACCACACTCCCCACTACTTGCATTATATCTGTCCTTGAAGATATCAGATACAGTAAGCTTCCTATCATTGACCCATATTCAATCTGATTTACCAGCGGTGTTACATCTTCTTTGCACAATTTTCAACCTTTAGTCATGGGCGTGCTGACGGGTTTGCAATATTCCATTCAGAGTTTCCTCGAGATATTTGGATTGGGATATAAACACTCCTTGTGGAGACAAAGTAATTTTCAAACCCAAAAAGCAAGACGGTTCTCCAATCATGGACATTTCAAACTCTGTTTACATACAATTTTCAAATTGATGCCCTTACTGTTCTATATTGCTACCAAATATTATATCGTCGGCATACACAACTAATATCAATAGATGGTCGCCTTCATATTTTACATAAAGATTACTATCAATTGTTCCTTTCTTAAACCCTTGTTGCTAAATATACCAAGCTCTGGGGGCTTGTTTTAAACCATATAGGGCCTTATTTAGTTTTCATATGAGCCCTTCATCAGAGGAGAGCAGAAATCCTTCTAGTTGCTAAATGTAAACCTCCTCTTCTAAATCTCCATTTAGAAAGGCAGACTTCACATCCATCTAATATACCTTGATATTCTTATGGATGGCAAGAGCTAGAAAAATTCTTATAGCTTCCAGTCGAGCTACTGGTCCAAAGGTTTCTTCAAAATATACCCCTTCTATTTGGGCATACCCTTTGCAAACCAATCGAGCTTTGCTCTTGATTATTTTACCCTCTTCATTCAGTTTGTTCTTCAAAACCCGCTTGGTTCCAATAACATTTTTCTCTCTTGACCTTGGAACAAGCTCCCATGTATCATTCTTTTCAATCGGGTCCAGTTTTTCATTCATGGCTTTCACTCAGAACTTATCTTCACTTTCTTGAACAAGGTGCTTGGGTGCTATCAGTGATAGTAGATCCAAATTTGCATAACTTGTACTACCCAAAAGTTTCCTTCTAGTATGGACACCATGTCCTTGATCTCCAAGAATCTGACTCTCAGGATGTTCCTTCTGTACATACCCGGAGGTGTGTTTTTTGTCTTGAAGACATGCTTGTTTCCTCACCTTCACTATCTGAATCTGTTTCATTCAGATCTGCGAACCTCAAATCTGAGATTTCTTCATTATCTGAGTTTATATTACTTTTAGAAGATTCAGGTTGTGAACCTACTTCATCTACTATTACGTCGATGCAATCCTCAATATTCCTTGTCCACTTGTTGGAACACTTATATCATTTGTTTCAAATACAGTATCCAAGAAATATTCTTTTGTCAGTGCATGTCAAACTTCCCAGGGTTCTTTTCATTATTTTAATGAAGCACTTGCTCCCAAACACGTTGAGGTGTTTAATTGATGCAGGTCTTCCCTTCTATAACTCATAGAGAGTTTTTTCACTATTAGGCCTGAGTTGAGTTCTATTTGACAGATATATTGGTGCCTAGACTACTTGTCCCAGAAGTTGTGAGACACTCCTACTTCATCTAACATTGCTCTAGACATTTCTTGGATTGTTATGTTCTTCCTCTCTACTACTCCATTTTGCTTAGGAGTTCTAGCCATTGAGTATTTCCTCCTAATGTCGTTTTCTTCACATAATTCCTCAAACTCTCTTGAGGTGTAATCTCCCCCTCTGTATGATCTTAAGCATTTTATATTTAAATATTTTTCATTTTCTACTTGAGATTTAAACTCCTTGAAATGCTTCAATGCTTTTGATTTTTCTTTAAAAATAACAATCCAAGTAGCCCTGATGAAATCATCAACGAGAAACAGGAAATACCTCTCTCCTTTTGAGGTTTTTTCTCTAGTTGGGCCACAAATATTTGTGTGAATGAGATTTATAGGTCTAGATGAGGAGAACTCTTTCGATTTGAAATGTGAGTCTTAGTATGCTTTCCAAACTAACACGACTTGCAGATTGTGTTATAGGGATTTGATAGTCTTGGTAATCCTCTCACGACTCCCATCTTGCTTATGTTTATCAAATTATCAAAATTTGTGTGCCCGAGCCTCTTGTGCCATAGTCGTGTTTCACTCGTTTTTCTTAAATAGCAATTGACCCTAGAATTGTCAAACACATATACATTATTTTGGGTTCTGATTTTTTTTCCCACTAGCTTTCCATCCTTTATGTTGTGGATATCACAGTATTTAGATCGAAAGGTCACATCATAGCCATTGTCACACATCTAGCTAAAACTGAGCAGATTATGCTTGAGACCTTCTATATATAGCACATTTTGTGCTTCTATTTTTTTTATCAAGACCGACTACTCATTTTACCTTGATTCTTGCTGGAGCGCTGGTCCCAAAAGTGACATTGCTTCCTCTGTCGTTTTCCTTAAGCGACATAAATTCATTTTTTTCCCCAGTCATATGTTTGGAAAAACCACTATCCACATACGATTTTTTTTTTGATTATGAGTTGATAAGGCAAGTCCACATTGCATGTTCTTTTTAGTCTTTAGTTTCCAACTCCCTTTATATTTTTGGATAGTGTTTGTCTAAAATTTTGGGACTTAGACATGTATTCAAACATGCTTCTACACTCACTGGATTTGTGCCCAAAATTATTACATTTGAAGCATTCTACTTCACTTAGCAAGGGAGAGAAGACATTCTGATCTCTGAGAGAAAAGTTTTGAGACATAGGAATCTGATGCATATTATATATGGGATTTTCATCTCTTTCTACTTTGATCCTTCTACAATCAATGGATTTATGTCCAAAGATATGACACTTATAGAAGTGACCATAAAAAATAGGCATGCTTATTGTTGTCTGAAGCATTATGAGATTGTGCAAGAAAATACCTTGGCCGTCGGATTGATTGGTTCGTTCTTTATTGATGATTTTCTCTTTGCACCACTACTCTTTTATATTCATTAGTTCTTTCATGATGTTTCTTGTCATGGCTATGTGAGTCTTCGAATCCTGTGGACCTAAATTTTATCTTCCCAATAGAAGATTCTTGTGTCTTAAAGTATCCTAGACCAGTTCTAATTCCTAGGGGCCTTTAACTATTCAGGATCTAATCTAATATCCTTGTACCTTCAGAAAATTTTTCATTTAGAGCCTTCTCGGTCTTTGTTTTATCAAGATCAGTTCTCAGAGAGACAACCTCTGCTTCAAGACTCTGACAGTTTTCTTCCCATTCTTAATTCAGGTCTCGAAGGATCTCTACTTTTCATTTAGCCTCCTCTAGCTCAACTTTCAAAGAAAAAATATCATCTTTCCATATCTATGAGATGGTTTCCCTTTATAACTTGAGCAACGCTTGTTTCAACTGCCTATTATCTTTCGGTCTCTCACAGTTTCCTTTGTTTTCTTACAGTAGAAGGACTATATTGTCATTGATTTTGATAGCTTCTTCAATCTTTTCTTTTTGATAGGAAAACTCCTCATTATCAGAGTTATACATACCTTCATCTGCACATTGTAATTGTTCCTTCAATTGCTTATTTCTCCTCGTTTTCTTCAACTCATCAAGGGCACTGATGAGTTCCCCTTTAAGGTCTACTACTCCTTCTTATTCTTCCTCTTCGGAGTCCATAATACCATGTTTTTTGGAGCCTGTCTCAAAGGCCATCAGAATATACTTATCTGACTCATTTTCTGATGAGTTTTCATAGTCTGACTCTGGTGTTGATCTATCCTCTTTGGAGTAGAACCCCTTCTTCTTATAGGTATTTTCCTTCTGATGTGTCTGAGACTTGTTTCCAAATTTCAGATCCTCTTCACTTTCAGCCTTTTTTTATAAGGACATTTGGAAGAGAAATGTCCAACTCTTCCATAGTCAAAGCACTTAAAGGGAAACTTCCCTTTATATTTTCCTGAGCCATGCTTCAATTTTCTAGCTAGTTGAGCCAACCTATCATCAGATTCACAGCTGGAGCAGTCTTGATGATCTTTGTGATCCTTTCCCTTTCTAGATACTTTGAACGTTGCTTCCTTCGGCTTAGATTTTTCTATTCCTACTCTCATATCATAAGTTGTGAGAGTACCATACAGCTGATCCATCTTGAGATCCTTTAAGGTAGCCATTTCCTCAATAGCTGAGATTTTGGAATTAAAGCGCATGGGTAGAGATCTTAATATTTTCTAAACAATCATCTCTTCCTTGACTTCTTCACCAAGTCCTCTAATCATATTAGTCACTTCATCAACTCTGACGAAGTATTCTGTTATGCTTTCATTCTCATTCATTCTCAAGCTTTCAAACCTCATTCCGAAAATCTGAATTTTTGCTTGCTTGACTTTATCATCTCCTTCATGACTCTGGTTAAACTTTACCCACACTTCCCTAGCGGACTTACAATGCATAACTTTTACAAGCTATGATTGACTAAGACCAAAGAGAATTGCATTCTTGGCTTTAGCATTGTTCCCATATAATTTTTTACTATCTTCATCAGTGGGATGAATATCAGAACATTGTAGTCAACTAGTACTGAAGTCCAAACATCTACTCCCAGGGACATAAGATATTCTTCCATTCTTACTTCCAAAAAGCATAGTTGGTCTCATCAAAGACTGGCATTCTACTTGAATAACCCTCTTGACTCTCTTTTCTAAACATAATTTCTTATAAATTTTCCTTCCAATGTTTAAATTGTTGTTGAAGGAACTTGGCTCCGATACCAATTGTTGAAGTAAAGAATTGCTAAGAGGGGGGGTGAATCGTTAATTATGAAACTCTTTTCTTTTTATTATTATGTTTTTAGTCTATTCTTATATTATTTAACTTGTGAGAGCACTCATTCACAAAAATAGTGAGCCAAAAATACTTTAGACACACATTTTCAAACAATAATCACATAAGCAACACACATTTGACACAATGTTTTTCACATGGAAACCCAGAGGGAGAAAACCACCAATTTTATTGTTTGTTTATGATGTAAATTAAGCACCCACTTAATTACATCTGTTTGTTTGTAAGCACCCACTCACAAGAGGCACCGACCCCCTTTCGATAACAAGCACCAACTTTCCAAGAGGCACCAAGCTCTTTAGTATGCAAGCACCAACCTACCCTTGCCATTGTTCTACTATTTCATACAATTTTCAAACTGAAAATAGAGACTTACAATAATACAAGTAAAATACCAGCAATGGCTACTTGCAGATTTGACTTTTTCACTCTGTCTTCTTTGCTCACTTACAGCAAATCTCCTCTTGCTTCTCACAGCAACACTTCCACTGGGCTTTGCCTTCACTGTCAAGGGATCTTCACTGACTACTCCTCAGCACTACCCTTGTAATTATTCACACAGTCCTCACGTTTCTCTTGTCATTGTATTGCACTATGTCTTCTCAGGTGCTTCAGCCTCTCTGCTTCAAATCACAGCACTGCACTTTCACACATATGCTCACTTCCCCATTTTTTTTGTTGTTGGTGATGGTTTTGATCCACTAATGCATTGCACACTCGAGTCTCTCGACACTATCCTATAGCTTCCAATCTGTACTTAGGCATGGCTTCACTTTCCTCTCTTGCGCCTTTAAATAGTTTCTTTTCACAATGCCCAAAACAGAGATGGTTCTCGCAGTTCTTCATAATTTGCCTGCACATAGCTCCTGTATTGAGAAATTAATTCTCAGATGACCTGCACATTCCTCCGAGAGTCCTATGCTTATTTATCGTTCCACAGATCTTGACAGTCCATGGACGTGACCGTTTTGTTCTTATTTACCACAACCATTTGTGCACACAAAGCAATCAATTGCTTCCTTCAAGCACTCGAATTCATTTCTACTGCCAATGTTGTCCTCGGTTTCTTGTTACAGAGTCTTACACGGGATTATCCCTTTTCAACTACCAACTCCTTTGTGTATTCATTCAATATCTCAGTTGCTAGCCCATACATTCTTTAAATCTTTGTACTTCCTTATTGGAGTGATTCCATATCACAATCTTCACAGTGGTGCAATATTCCAATATTTTAATCCTCTGATTGTCGAGCTCCTTCTGCTTAGCCCTCACAATGCTTCTCATCATAAGACCGCTAGCTGTGACATGTCGCTTAGCATTAAGGTGTTAACCCTTCAAACTTCTGTTGGGGGCCATTCTCCTTTTGTTAACTGCTTTGCGCCCTTAGTTCGTTGAGCTCTTATGACCATGTGTCAGCCCAATATCGTAAGCCCCTCTATATCAAAACTTCAACTTCTCTAGAGTTCTGATATCTTAATCCTCTAATTGTCGAGCTTTGATACAACGTCATCACCTCCATGTGGCGACTCCTTAGAGGTGACACATGTCACTTGGTTCTGTCCCATTAGCCTACCCAATATGGTTAAATATGCCTGCCACATGTCCTACCATATTTTCATGTCATGCTGATGTCAGCTGCCACTGTAGCTTATCGAAGCTAATCATATGCTACCATGTGTCCGACTAGAGGAGAGAGAAGAGCACCCATCAACATTGGTTTTTCACTAAAATCGTTTGTTACTCTTCTTCTTGCATTCCTCGGTACTCTTAAAGGCTTATCGGCGCTTATCGATATCACAACTTTATGCACTTCACTCACTTGAAAAAGTGTTGATACTCCGATCTCCAGGGTTCTCATTTCCTCCAACCTACGATACAGCCATATTTGATGTACTGCACCTCTGATTGTCGATATCGCTAATTATGCAGATACGTTGACATCCCAATCTTTCGATCGCTAATATGCCTTCCTTCCTGTTAGGGTCCTATAATAATAGGGTTCATAATTTTGAATTGGCTATGGTTAGTCTTGTAATATTGTATATACTTTTGTTTTCTGCAAAATGTTTTCCATATTAAAATTTTAAAAATGTAAAGAGGGTATGTCCTAAAAAAATAATCAAAGGACAAAAAAGAAAGAAAAAAATCAAAAAGTGAAAAATATGAACCCCAAAAAGAAATAAAACAGATCATAAAAGTGTGCAAATTCAAATGCCACTACCTTTTACTTTCCTATGCAAAATAAAATTGTGTGCAGCTTGTTAGAAATGCCACAATCCATGATGGTCAAATATCTTAATCTTGACTTGTTCATGTTTTAAATTTCATGTTAATAGATAGAGAATGAAGATCTAGCCAAACAATGTAATCTTGGCAGATCAGTAGTTAGGTAGAGAATAAAAATGAGCCCATCAGTTTAATTAAGCCATTGGAAGTTAAAAGGTTAAAATTAGATAGTTTGATTGTCAAAAGAAAAGGATATAAAGGGTTAGCAAGCTTAAATCCACTCAATGAAATGAAGAAAAAAATGCTATGGTAAATAAAGGGTAGGTAGAAGAAAGGTTGTAAATGCACAAGGCTGCTGAGTCAAAAGCACATTTATCATGATTAATCGTATGTTTCATGTGCAAGAGGAAATGTGAGAAAGAAAATTTATTCACAAACTTTGTCAGGCCAGGCAGTAACTCCATTAGGCAGAAAATAATTGACTGTGTTATTCCATCAGGTAGGTCTTCATTATATACATGAGGGAGAGACTGTTCAGTTCATCTCCCGATGACTGTTCATATTCCTATCTATCTATTTACAATAATTCACCCAATCACAAGGATTAGGTGTCAACATTCCCCCCCTTAATCTAAAGGGATGTTGGTGAGTCCAAGCATCATTCTGAATCGTTCAAGATTTTCCCTTCCAAGCGCTTTGGTGAAGATGTCTACAATTTGCTAATTTTTGAACAATGACGGAGATGGATTGTTTTGGCATCAACATGATGTCGAATCAAATGATATTTAGTATTGAAGTGCTTCATTCGATCATGGAACTTTGGGTTCTTGGCCAACTTTATTGCAGAGGTATTGTCAATCATGAGTGGAGTTGATTGTACTTGTTTTACCTGTAAATCTTCAAGAATTTTCCTGAGCCACACAATTTCTTTTGTTGCTTCAGCTACTGCCACGTATTCTGCTTCTGTTATGGAATCTGTTGGGACTGATTGTTTGTGTGATCTCAAGGAGACAGCTCCTCATCCAAGACTCATAGCATATCCTGAAGTTGATACCCCAATTTATTTGTCTCCATCGAAGTCTGAATCAGAGTATCCAATCAAACTGAAGTCGTCCACTTGTGTATACTTGATTCCAAAGTCTTGAGTTCCCTTCAAGTACCTTAGAACTATTTTTGCAGTAGACCAATGTCCCTCACAAGGCTTTTGCATAAACCTGGAGAGGATTCCAACAGCAAATGAAATGTCTAGTCTGGTAGTAGTGAGGTAGATAAGACTTCCTATAAGCTGTCTATACTTTGTTGCATCCTCAAATTCCTTTCCTTCAATAGATGTGAGCTTTAAGTTTTGTTCCATTGGAGTAGAAAGAGGATTTCACTCTGTCATGCCAAATCTGTTTAACAAATCTCCAACGTATTTCTTTTGAGAAAGAAATATGGATTTTGGATGTTGGGTTACTTCAATGCCAAGATAGTAATGAACATAGCCCAAATCAGTCATTTCAAAACTTTTTCCTAATTCTTTCTTTATGGATGCAATATACCTTTCATTGTTCCCTGTCATTAAAAGATCATCTACATATACCAAAAGATATAAAACTATTTTGCCAACTTTCTTGACAAATAAAGTTGCATCATCAAGATCAAAATGATTGAAGTTGAGTTTCTGAAGATGCTCAGTTAGTTTTTCATACCAGGCTCGTGGTGCTTGTTTGAGGCCATACAAGGACTTCACAAGTTTGCATCCTTCAGACGGGGGAGAATATTCTTCAGAAGAAGATTCCACATGTTGATCTAGTATAGGAATCCCCCCTTCAAGATGTGGAATTTGATTCTCAAATTCTTGAAATGATTTCGTTTTTGCGAATCTATCCAAGAAATCAAGTTGCCGCTCAACATTGTCAGATTTGGATGGTTCAAGAAAAATTTTCTTCATCATAGAGGCGGTATGCTTTGGAGGTGTTTGAATACCCCAGGAAGATACACTTACGACTTCTAGCACCAAGTTTGTTTCTATGTACCTTTGGTATCAAAGCATAACAGGTGGAACCAAAATCCTGAGATGTTTTACCGAAGGAACATGTCCATACCACAATTCATAAGGAGTCTTGTTTCTTATAGCACTAGATGGACATCTATTCTTTATATATGCAGCACATAGAACAGCATCAGCCCAAAACATTATCTTTACATTTTTGAAAAAAAGCATGGATCATACCATGTTCAAGATTTTTCTATTCATTCTTTCAGCTACACCATTCTGTTGGGGATTATAAGGCACAGTTGTTTGATGTTTAATCCCATGCTGACGAAGATAGTGTTCAAATTCATTTGATGTATATTCTTTTCCATTATCAGTGCGAATAGATCCAATATGAGATTGTGCATCATTTTCAATCCATTTATGAAATTCTTGAATGTTAGGAAAGCATCAGATTTTTTATTCAATAAATAAACCCAACACATTCTGGTGTAGTCATCAATAAATGTCATGATATATTTATTTCCATTTGTAGAAGAAACAGGCATTGGACCACATAAATCTGAATGAATAAGTTCAAGCTTCCTATGTGCTCTTGAATGTGAGTCATGAAAGGACTGTTTGCTATGCTTTCCTAGAATGCATGCATCATATTGCTTAAGTTTTCTAGGAATTGTAGGCAAACCAGCAACACCATTTTTCTTCAATAACTGAGACTGTCATAGTTTAAATGTCCAAATCTAGCATGCCATAATAAATTTGATGGAAGTGTACCTTCTTCATGATGAGTAATATATGAGAAATGTTGTTCATGAGCAGATGTTCCTTGCAGTTTGAAAAGTCTTTCTTCTTCTATTCCCCTCATGACAAGTGAGTGATTAGATGTTTTTCTTACCTCAAGCTTGCATCAAACATATGAATGGAGTGACCTTGCTGGCGGATGTGGACCAAGGACAACAAGTTTCTCTTGAGCTGTGGGAGATATAGAACATGATCAAGAAGAAAGTCTGAGAGACCAGACAGTTTAAACCTGATTATGCCAAGCCCTAATGGCTTGATTTTTTGACTGATCTGCAAAGTATACTACATCAACATTGTCAGTGAAATCTTCAAAAAAATATTTTCTATGAGTCATGTGACAGGTTGCTCCTGAATCAAGCAGCCAATCATTTTCCAGGAAGCAAGTTAAGTATTAAACAAATCTTCATTTACTCCATTGTTACATTGTGCCTCAACATAGTGAGTGGATTCAGGTGCTTTACCTTTGTCTGTATCATCAGTTTTACCTTTCTGTTGGTTTCTTCTCTGCTCAATTTTGTCCCATGGTAGCTTGCATGTAGAGGCATCATGTGATCCATTTCTTTTGCAGCGAATACAATGTAAATCTCCCTTTTCTCCTTGAGGATGTCTGCCCTCCCTGCCTCTGAAGTATCTTCCTCTTCCTCTTCGTCCACCTCTTCCTCTTGTAGAATCTTGAGAAGGATATTTTTCTTTATTAGCCATGCATACAGTCTCTTCAGAAGATTCAGGGACTGTCTTCTTTGCAAAGGCTTTTTCCCTTTCAGCAAACTTTTTCACAAGAGATTCAAAGGTTATATCTTTAAGATTTCCATTTGCTTGCAAAGACTCAAGATAATTGGAGTATGTAGGATATAGTGCCTTGAGAAAAGCAATAAGAGATATATCTAGCTGAACTTTAGTGGAATTGATATCATGCACTATAGATTTTATTTCAGATGCAAGAGCAAGAGGTTCATTATTTTGCAGTTCAAGAGTGAAGAGTTTAATCATAAGTTGGACGACTTCAAGTGCAGAATGTGAGTCATAGAGCTCTTTCAGCTTTTGTAAAGCTTCAAAGGCAGTTGAACATGTTGTAAGGTGACGACTCACCTCCTTATTTACAGACGCTGCGATTAATGCATACGCTTTGCTGTTCTTGTTTTCCCAAATGGCGAGCTCTTTGTCTGAGGTAGGCTTTTCTGGGTCACTGTCTCCTTCTCCGACACACACTCCTTTCCACAACTCATTGAAGATGAGGGTGTGTTGTATCATCGGGGACCAATCAGGATAGTTCTCCTTGCCAGTGAGAACTATTCCTACGATAGAAATGATTGAATGCATTCTGTAAAAATTACTTCTGCTGATAGAAAAAAATACTTTTGCTGATAGACTAATACTTCTGATGGCAAAAAAAATTTGCTCTTATGAAGAAAAAACTTCTGCTGCTAGAAAGGAAGGCAAAAAGGAGGAACGCCCAATGAATATAAAGTCATAGTTTAACACCAGAAACTATCCTCAATATATGAGTCGAATAATACAGGTAGAAGAGGGGTTAAAGTTTTCTTTTTCAAACTTCAAAAGATTTCAGGAACTGCGTCATTTAATCAAACAAATTCATGTTGCCATTCATGTTCCCATCGCAACATTAAATTTTGGCAACATTCACCATGGTTCTCAGCAGAGTTTCAATAATGCATCCTCCGACGTGACCTTCAAATATACTCATGATTTTGATGCAGAGAAAACAAATCCCACTATCTTTGAATGTATCACCTGCTCTTAAATGTGGGGAAATGAAGGGTCATCCCCACGCCAAAATAAATGTGATGGGCGCGGTGGCCATCCACATGTTCCTTGGTTCGATTCCCCGCTCTCCAGACAAACGCTCTAGAACAGACCACAATAATAATATGGGCAAAGTCCAATCGTCGGCTGGCTCTAATTAGTGGTCGTCGGTGCTCTGAAAAGATTGCAGCAAGCCATGCACAGACAGAGAGAGCATAAGACGGAGGGCGAGTCAGGGCTCAAGCTCTTTCCCTTATATGACTGTTGGCAGCGAGGTGGTAAAGTAAAATGCCAAAAGTGATACTCGATGCATATATAAACGTATGGAGAGCAACAACAACAAAAAACTCAAATCCGGGACTATATCTCAAAAGTGCAACGACAAAGAGAGAGAGCGTGATAGAGGGGTGACAGACTTGGTGCTGACAGAGAGTGGTAGGAAAAATGAGGAGAGATGCCTGTGACTCCAGGATGGTTTTGGCATCTTGTGGAAATGCGAGGAATCTGTTATGCGTGGGCTTGCCCAGCGTCCGGCTATTTACTGTTCAACGCAATTAATACATTCAACTCAACACTTAAAACAGTTTAACACACCAGCATATGCAACTCAGCTTTCACCATACGAGCACATACCAGCGTTCAATACACGCAGCCTCATCAAACGCAGCCTTATCAAACGTTCGCCATGCTTCCGCTGCGCATACCATGTCAGTCGTTAACCATGTCAGGGGTTAACCAACGATGCTATTGACAGATGCGTTATGGCAGAGTATGGGACAGAGGAGTTACAAGTAACGCTTAAAAAAGGAACCTGGGACCTGTGCTCTGATACCATGTCAGGCCAGGAGTAACTCCAGAAAAACTGATACGTTTATTTCATTAGGTAGCTATTGTTATATACATTAATGTGACTGATCAGTTCATCTTCTTGATGACTGTTCACATTCCAGAAGATTAGGTGTCAACATTCTCTTTTAGCTGAGAGCTTGACACTAAGTATATCTTGTCCTTGTAGTAAATCACATCATCCATCACCCTGAACCTGTCATCCCTGTGTGTGCCATCCAATATCTCACAAGCCTATCTATCCTTGGAGTACTCAACGAAATGTTGAGCCTTCCAATCATGAGCAACATCCATCAAGGATAGTATTGCAGACCTCTAGGAAAGCGCATTTGCTACTATGTTGTGCTTGCCCTTAATGTACTCGATCTCGAAATCATAAGCTTGGAGCTTACTCACCCACTTATGCTGCCTCTCCTGCAATGTATGCTGCTCTAAGAAAAATTGAATACTGTTGTGGTTAGTTTTCACCTTGAACCGATTACCCACCAAGGACTGCCTGAATTTGGCCAAGGCATGCATTATGACCAAAATCTCTTTGTCATCAATAGAGTATAGTCGCTCATGGGGTAGCAGTTTTATGCTCTTGAATGCAATAGGATGGCCTCCCTGTGTCAACATGGCCCCAACCCCCTCACTAGAAGCATCACACTCCTATACAAATGGTCATGTGAAATTCGGCAAGGCCAAAACAAGACAAGTGCTCATGACTTTCTTGAGGTGCTGAAAGGCCTCCTGTGCCACTTGCGTCCACTCAAAAGCCCCGTTTCTTGTCAAATCGGTGAGCAGTGCTACAAGATGTGAGAATCCTCTCACAAACCTCCTGTAGTAAGTGCATTGCCTAAGAACCCTCTTAAATCATTCACATTCCTGGGTGTTGGCCAATCCAAGATGGCCCTAATCTTCTCCTGGTGTACCTTCATTTCGTCCTCCCCAATCACATGCCCAAGGTACAACATCTCTGTCAGTCCAAACTCACATTTGAACATCTTCGCATACAACTGCTGTTCCTCTAGTATGCAAAGTACTACCTCCAAGTACTGAAGGTGCTTCTCCCAAGTTCGGCTATAGATGATTATGTCATCAAAGAAGACAAGGACAAAGCGCCGCAACTGCCCACGAAACACATGGTTCATACAAGACTGGAATGTAGACGAGGCATTGGTTAGCCCTAAGGGCATCACCAAGAACTCAAAGTGTCCATAGTGTCAACGAAAGGTAGTCTTAGGGATGTCCTACTCCCTCACTCGGATATGGTGATACCTCGAGCGCAGATTTATCTTAAAGAAGTATCTCGCTCCTCTAAGCTTGTCCATCAACTCATCAATGTGCGGGATAGGGTATGTGTTCTTCAATGTCTTCCTATTGAGGGCCCTGTAGTCAATGCACATGCTGAGTGTCCCATCCTTCTTCTTCACCACCACCACGGAAGAAGTGAAGGGACTCGAACTAGGTCTAATGTGCCCCAATCTCAGCAACTTCTGTATGGCCCTCTCTATCTCATCCCAATAGGCTTTGGGGTTCCTATACGGGGTAGTGATGACTGCATGCACCCCCTTCTCCAACTTAGTAGTGTGCTCGAACCCACGGTCTAGTCGTCTGCATGGTGGGATCTCCCCAAAAACCCCCTATGCCTCTCCAACAGGGCTAGTATGCCTGGATGCACAGGTCGTGTCAGAGCCCTTGTCTCTGAAATCCTAAGCTCCACTGCCTACTCTATATCCACATGTCATAGATCTGCCTCCATCCTATGAGCGGAAATTGTCTGGGTTGGATAAGAGTGCATCCCCCTAAGCACTACCAACTTCCCATTTGGGCCTGCAAACTCCATCTCGAGCTTTTTCCAATCAATAGTGACCCTCCCCAGCGAGTATAGCCACTGGAAACCCATCACCACATTGGTGTCCATAACGTCAACTACAAAGAAGTGATTAGTGATGGAGTAGTTCCCCATCGTCACAGTCAAATTGGGAACATACTTTGTGCATTGCATTGTCCAGTCTCTTGGCACCAACATCGAGAACCCCTCAAATGACTGTGTGGATTCCCCTCCGCTCCACCATCCGAGCATCGATAAAATTATGGGTTGCCCCATTGTCTACAAGAACTGACACTCGCTACCCATGCACAATCCCCATGATCCGAAGTGTCAAGTACTTCGGGACTTCCCAAAGTGAAGCAAGAACTCCCCTTGTTGGAGCAAATGGTCCCCCTCTAGGTGGTGGTGGTGGTGGTGCTTCCCTTGAAGATGGTCCCCCCTCATCTCCTTGCTCTGCACCCAACTCAAACTCCTCCTCTGACTCACTATCTGAATACACCTCAATGTAGTGGGCCTTGCCCTTGGTGCACTTGTGTCCCGGTGCCCAAGGCTCCTGCCACGTGAAGCACAACTTCCTCCTCCTGAGGTCCCTCATGGTCTCATGTAGCTGACTACGTCCTCCATCCCTCTGACGTTGTCTAGTGTCTCGGTTCCCTCGTGGAGCAATGGGTCTAGTGGGCTTCGTCCCCACGTCTTGGGCACAACTTCAATCATATCCCGGGTCTTGGGCACAACTTCACCCAACCACACAGTGGCTCCGCAAGCCCCTCCACAAACAACATGATCAATCGAGCCTCCCAGATGTCGGTCACCATCACTGCCAATCTCTGGAACTATGTAATGTAGGCCTATGCGTTGTTGGTCTGCCTTAGCTAGGCTAACTCCCTGAAATGCAACTCCATGTCCTTCATCTCAAATCTCTCCAACAACCTCCGGATGAACTCTATGTAAGAAGTGATGTGGATAGGTCCCAACGTGATCAACCCATGGTACCACCACTCTTGGGCATCCCCCTCTAAATGAAGAGTAGCAAATCGTATAGCATCGGTCTCCCACATGAGGTTCAGGTGGAAGTATGTATCTAACTTTTGAATCCAAGCCTTCGCTGAACTTTTGTTCGACCCATTGAAGTTAGGGAGTGTGACCTTCCCAGCTATCTTATGTAGATCCTGGTTAGACGGTCACCCTCTATAGTGTGCTCCACCCCCAGTGGTACATCTCTCCTTGAGGTGTATGTACGTCCCCAAAGGACATCACTCTCTTAATCCGGGCATCCAACCTCTCATACTCATCAATGCTGAATGCAACTAAATTGACCAAGTTTGCAACCGGGTCTGACTCGCTCTCCGGATTTGGTTCATCCGCAAAGTGAGGCATAGTGGGATGGCTAGCTTCCTCACGCTGAGGAGTGTGTGGGGGTTGATAGGTATGGCTGCCCCCTCCTGCACTGGAACCTCCCACACCATGGAGCTCGCCCTCCCGTCTCCCATTCATCTGCAACCCCATCACTTGTTGCATCATGTCCATCATGAGCTATTCATGCCTCAACATCTACTGGTTGGTTCTCAACAACTCCTCTAAAACCTGGTTTTGGCCCAATATGTGTCTGAGGACACTTCTGTTTCAACTTCAGGTTGCATGCAATTCTGTTTGTCGACAACTTTTTCAGAACCTACTGAGGTGAGTGGTTCAAGAAATCCTGCACTCACGAACTTAATTGGCTTGGAATAATCTGGGATATGTAAGTTGGTGTCATCAGTGACATATCCTAAGCCTCGTCGATTCTTGTTATTTTGAATTTCTTCCCAGGGCTTGATGATGGGTTTGGAAGAAATTTGAATTTGTTGATGAACAACTTCGACACTTGAAGTTGTTTAGATGAGTGATTTGGAATCAACATCTTTATCTTCATCTGTATGGTTGAATGACTTGGAAGAAGCACTCTTGTGTTGCAGCGCATCTCGTTGTAGTTGCGACTCTAGTTGAAGAAATTCAATGGTTTCATGTGTTTGTTGTAGATGCCGCGAAAGATCAGCAAGAGTTTCTTTGCTGACGTGCACCACGTCTTCATCACTGGAGATGATCAAACTTTGAAGAATGTTTAACAACTGAATATGTTGCGCCATCTGAACTTGCTTACTTGAAATCAGGCTCTCTTGTAGGAGATGTCGTACTTTGAACTATTTCACTTGAAGGACAGGCTCACTTGAATGTGACTTGAATGGCACGCTCGCTTGATTTGTTGTTGATTGCACTGGCTAGAGTTGTAAAATTTTCTCGCTTAAACTCTGGAATTCACGCTCGCTTGATGACGATCGCGTTTGTTTAAGCGCCCACTTGACTTACTTGATGAATTCACATTCACTTGAATGAATAGCCACGCTCACTTGCTGTCGATGTCAACTTACTTGATTGATTTTACTTGTTTGATGATTACTGCAATAAACTTCACTCTGGCTCGCTTGATGTGTTGATTTTTGCACTAAATTAATGCAATTTGGTTGAATGAATAATCACGCTCGCTTGCAGGAGATGTAAACTTGTTGCTTGTTTTCTTTAGAGTTAAAATTCATGCATTTAGTTGATTTTGCTTGAAAGGAAGGGTGTCGAACACTGTCGAAAATGCACCCCAAAAAAGCTTACAATGATTTTAATGACTCACATAAAACAAAGAATGCACTTGTATTAATCTGACTAAGTGGAAGAGAATTGACGCACTTGACTTCTGATCAAATCAAAATGTGGGTGTCGGTTTCAACCGAGAATGCACCCGTACAATTCAATGTAATTTGAGTTTGATTACCAAGTTCATAAATTTGTTTAGAAGAATGTTGATGGAGACTTTGCTTTGAAATGCTGGAATTTGTAGATTCATGAACTGGATTGTATTTGAGTGAATTTGATTGTTGAGGTAGAATGCCGATGTTGAAAACGTTGATTATTTGTTGTAGTGACACAAATGCATGTGTTGAGCTTGATTATCCTTCCTTGTAGCTATTTCGTTACAAGTATTGTGCTTGCTGGCATTGCATTTTATGTGTGCATGAAATGAGATCATTTATGTGTCAAAACTAGACACAAATCATAAGCAAAAACATGAAGCCATAAACACATGCGCCATCAAACACACATAGTGTACCTTAGATCCCCTTATTCAATTTCGGGCGGATCTAGGACACAGTAGCACCACAAAAATGATATCTTTATTAAACTTTGGAGTACACAAGGGCTCAGCTTCACAACATCTTCTTGGAATCAGAGTTCTAGAACTTTTGAAAGAAAAATGTCTTCAAAAAAACTACCCGCAGTCATTCACTCTCAAAATCTCGCTCAAAGTAAAATATTACTTTGGATTACAAAAAAAAGAATATCTCTCAAAAAATTCCACTTATCACTCCCAATACAAAAACTTATAACTCCAAAAATTACAAAAGATACTCCTTATTTCTTCACTCCTTATCTCTCCATTAAAAAGCTACAATCATTTCTTATCTCTCATCATATTCACCATTAATTCTCTCTTCGTCCCAAATATTATTCTCCACTTAGTCTAACACAATAAAGTTCATGAAACATTAAATGTTAGACTTCATTCTTACCCCACTCATTCTCTCACATTCCACTTATTATCTCTCATCATATATTAAAAACTACCACGCTTCATTATAAACCATGTGAATTTTCACTCCTTTTTTGTGATTTGTAAACTAATGTGTTGAAAATGTAATGAACCAACGAAGATACCATTTTTAAAGCTCAGAAGATTAACGGCTCTGGAGATTAACGCAACAGATAGGAATCAACAAGTAATAGAGATACCTGATTCGAATTCCCATGCCGGTAGGCGCCTTGAAAGCATTCTATAAATTTTGATTTAAGAGCAGATCAAGTAGATCGTTGATTTAAGAGCAGATCAAGTAGATCGTCAATGTCGGGTCGGGATTTCGAACTTTGGTTGGACCGCAGCAACTGCTAAACTAAAATTCCCTTCGCCAATTTCTGAATTCATATAAAATTATCACGTTCACGGGCCACGTTTTCTGCAGATTTTTATATTACGCAGAACGCCTCTTGTTTAATGAAGAATACGGTGTAGAAATATCCAGGCTGGAAACTCCTTCATTGGATATTGAAGCAAAGGCAGAATAGACAGTCAAAGTGACTACAAATGTAAGGAAAAAGTAGTAGACTGCTTTCCTTTTCAAAACTTTACATGGGTAAATATTTTGGTCAGCATTTTAGACCTGCTAGAATCTGCTGCAAAATTTTATTTCATGATCAAAACAGAACTCAATTCATCACATATTTAATATCAATCACATCAAATATGCCACATCATTGCCAAAGTCTATGAATGTCACCGCGAAACAGAAAATCTAAGAATACCACTTCATCTTTCGAAATAACTTAACTTCTATGAACTAAAATGCCATTTCAGTTCACTATGCAAAAGTATATCTCTAAGATGTTTGAGGCTTTTTTAGGAACGATCTGATCGCAAAGGCAACACCCACAATCAGCAGAGGCACTAGAAACTGAAGTAATTTCGTGAAGAAGCTGGGTTGATTATCCTTAACAACAGATGCTGGAATTTCTTTGAAAGCAGTCTTTTCTTGCTGGAATTTCTTTGCGATTGGAACACAGCGGCAGCCCGTGGACACGACATTTATATCATTGTACTCTGTCAATAGCTGCTCCGCGTGACATGACGCAGATACGTGCTGTAGACAATTGAGATTGTTGTCTAGTATGAATTTCAGGTCTCTATGCATAAGCTTCCATGTGCATAGAATTCCGTTGCAGATTTTAACAACCGTGACCAGGCTCATCCAAGAGAGGCCGATCTCTAGATTGAAGGTACCCTGCCACTATGCGATTTCAAGAAATACAACGCACTTTGTACCAGTAGCTGGAATCTCCACATTCACAAGTCGGGAGACTGTTTCTCTCCTGTGGATTCTGATTCTCTGCGGAAACAATTTTAATCGACAAACTTCTCTACAAACAGTCACACTTTAACAAAGATTTCTGAGACCCACTACAGGCGACTTAAGATTTCTGATTTCCACTACAGGCGACTTACGCCCAGACTTCTGAAAGTTTTCTGCATCATGTTTTCAATGGTCAGTTTCGTCTCACTGGCCTCTTTATCTTCCCATGCTGCACATTATGATTGCTCTCCAGCGCAGATCCATATAATTAATGCATACACAATACACAATGCACTCATCAAACTCTCATATCGCTATTTTTCTCTATACACAGGAGAGGATTCTTAAGCTCTGATTAACATTCAGATGCACCTCCTCACAACACAGGTTCAGATCTTAGATGCTCTGATACCACATATTGAAATAGAAGTGTCCTCAGACACATATTTTTATTAATCAGAGAAAATAGTTACATAATTGATTTGTAAGAGCTTACACCCGAACTACACAAACACTCTTGCAATGAGCTATTTATAAGCTCCATGTCCTAACTACCTCTAATTATGGATCACTTATTAAATAACAAGTGTCCATTTACATTAAATGCTATTCAAACGAACTAGCTAACTAACCTCCTAAAATAGAGCCTAAGATACGACACATTTGGAGAGTCATATCTTGTTACAACAATATACTAATTTCTAATTGTCTCCATTAATTAATTAATCCTTCTAGAATAATAATTATTAATTTAATTTCTTAAATTAATAATTATTTTATTTCAATTTTATAACCTATGATAATAAATTATCTTTGGATTTATTATTGTTTTATGAAAGAGGCTAACATTGCTGTGGCTGCTCATTGTCTTCTTGGTTGTCTATCCGACCTCTGATATTTTCCACTTCAGTATTCGAGAATAGGCCTGGGTCTCCTTCTCTACCTCGACCCCTACCTCTGCCTCTACTACGACCCCTTTGGAAAACCAATCCTTGATACCTTGGTGGCATTACCTACTCTTGTTCCCCACGTTGGCTAGGAACATGCTCTAATACCACTATAATATTCCTAATGGAAAATTTTACAGTGATATTAAGAAAATTCAAGCAATTACAAGTGCATGCGGAAAAATTCAAACAAATGTTTGACATCCATAAGAATTACGCCAGAAATGCTCCAAACCAACCATTTTATTAATTCTTTGAGAGGGTACAATGTAAGAACAAACCAACCATTTTATTAATTCTTTGAGAGGGTACAATGTAAGAACAAGTGCACCTGGCCTTGCCAAATCAAGATAGACAATCCGAGGTGATGAAATGCTTCCTGGAAACAAGGAATTTGACCCCTCCTAAAAGGTACTGTGATGGTTATAGAAATTCTGCACTAGTGGTTGACTTGGAACCACTGTTTGGCCTTCAAAATCTGCCCAATTTTTTTTGCCAAATTAAATCTAAGCTTCCCCACAAAAAACCCAGAAAAACTTAGAAAGGGTTTCCTCTAGTTTTGACACTCCAAATTTGACCCCAAATTCCCAGCGCTTCTCCATTGCTAGTAAATTCTGACCTACAGGAATTTCTGTCTTTACAACCCTCCAAAACAGTGCAAAATCTCCTTTAGGCACCCTTCGAGCTCCCAAAAAACAAACCAATGCCAAATCCATCCAACCAAGAGCACCCACAACAACCCCACTCAAATACTATGCAGGTCTGAGACAGTGTTGCGTAGGCCATGCAAGAGAAATTTGTATTGATGAAATGGGCTCCTTTTGTTCCTGTAATTCTCTCCTCTTAAGGAATGTCCAACAAATTGTGTGGCTTCTAATTCTCGACACAACTCTTCAAGGGACTGCGTAGCTTCTAGTTCTGCGTCCCAACACCTTTTCTATGCCTCTCCCTGCCTCCACAAGATAATGGTGATGACTTCCTAGGGTGGCACTCGTAGTCCACCGAAGAAAGGGTGAGTTTCCTCCTTTGGAAACTCTGGTGGTCAACAACACTTTGTGACTCAGCTGAACAACTTTAGCAACAATAAAATTTGTCAAATGATCAAAATCCCTAAATGATGTTGCCTTCCTCCTATTTATAATTGCGGCTCCCTTCCTTCATGTGGACCCCTTCACTAGACAATTTGAACTCCTTCCTAAGCCATACGAATTTCTCCAACAAGGGAGTGCATATTTCATGGAAAAGTGACCCCCACATCCCACTAAGAGAATAATTTCGAGCCGCTTGCCCTAAGTGCTTTCCTCAAAAATTGCTTTAGGCCCAAAATTGACAAAAATGACAAAATTGTGATTTTCTTAGCAAAATATTTAGGAAGGGACATTATAGAAAGGTAAAGTTTTCAAGGTTTTGATCATTGAAAGACATCCTAGTCCTACTTGGGTAAGTAGGGAATCCTCTCATGTGGAATCTTCAGTGGGTAAGTTCTTCCACTTAATGAGATGCTCTGAAATTGATTGATTTCGTTGCTGTCGCGTTCTATTTTCCATGACTGCTTCAGGCTCCAATATGATTTTTCCTTCTTTAAGTTTTGGCAATACTGTTTGAACTGGGAGCTTGTCACTGATAACTTTCTTTAAGCGTGAAACACAAAAAACTAGGTATACTCGGGATGATGTAGGCAACTCAAATTTGTATACCATAGTACCAATCTTTTGCAACACCTTGTAAGGACCATAGTACTTGGGTGATAATTTACTATCCTTTTTAGCTTACTTGAGGGACATTTGCTTGTATGGTTGTAGCCATAAAAATTCCCA
Source organism: Pinus taeda (assembly GCA_000404065.3). NCBI lineage: Eukaryota > Viridiplantae > Streptophyta > Pinopsida > Pinales > Pinaceae > Pinus > Pinus taeda. The sequence goes on along the minus strand of APFE030556853.1, from coordinate 11,765 downwards.
GTCGCCTACATCAAAACTTCTTTCACTGCTGTGTTGATTGGCCTATTGTTTCATTCAATTCCGCGCCAGAGTGAGGTTATCATTTAAGAGTTGTAGAACTTCTTGTTGATGCTCGATGTGATCTTCCATTGCTTGAACCTTAGAATTTCCCTTAAAGATGATGTGATGGATGGTTGATGATATCCATAAAGTGCCACAAATGGGTCATTTTTGCTGTAGTATGGAAGGAAGTGTTATACCACCATTCACATAGAGGTAACCACTTGACCCATTGTGTTTCTTTATCAGATACAAAGATACAAAGCAACGAAGATATCCTTCTAAACATTTGTTCACTATCTCAGTTTGCCCATCAGATTGAGGATGATAAGATGAGCTATGAGCTAATTGAGTACCAATACAAAAAAATAATTAGGTCCAAAAATTACCAGTGAAAATGGGATTTGTGTCACTTACAATGATCTTTGAGTTCCCATGTAGCTTTTGAATTGTTTCCATAAATGCAGTAGCAACTGCACTGACTTTAAATGGATGAGATAATTAGAGTAATTGATATTCCAGAGGAGCATAGGATTGATGCCTTCATAGGGACTTTAAAGGATAACATCCAACATGCGGTTCACTTGATTCATTAGAGAAGGCATTTAGGGTGGCAAGAAAAATTGAAAGCAAAATTATGGCAACAAGGAAGTCTACCACTCACAACTATAAATATAAAAGTGTTGTTGCCCCTAGCCTTCCACAACCTACAAGGTTGACACCACAACAATTGGAGGAAGAAAGAGCAAAAGGGTTTTGTCACAATTGTAATAGCAAATGCACTAAAGGTCAGAAGTGTGTTGAGAAGAAATTATTTTACATAAGACTGAGAAGAGGAGGAAGAAAAGGAACAAGAAACATCAAAAGAAGAGGATATACACCAAGAACCAACCCCAGAGAAGAAGAAATGAATCCGACCATTTCTTGTAATGCATTGGCAATAATTACCACTGCTCAAACTCTCAAGATAAAAGGATATATAAAGAAGAAAAAGGTAATAGTGTTGATTGATTCAGGTAGTACCATAATTTTATTCATTGTAATATAGCCAAGGAATTAAATTGCTTTCTATATCCAACACCAGAGTGTCAAGTGATGGTTGCAAATGGAGGAACTATAAATTGCTCTGATACCAAATGTTATGCAACCATATTACAAAATAGAAGAAAAGATAGTTCAATGACTTGAAAATTAGCATCTTCAAGGGGGCAACCTCCTTTACAACACATAAATGAACAATTTTTGGATTATACAAATGACTAGACCTCCTTGGTATATATAGGAGTGGGCACAATATAATTAGAACCTACATAACAATAATAATGTAAGGACACAACAATAACAATAGTCGGCTTCTATGGGGCACAACAATAACAATATGGGGCTACATGGGCACATCATTAAACAATAGGGGGCTACACTAATAATAACAATGAAGGGGCTACATTAGTATTATAGTGACCTAACATGAAAAGAGGTGATTCTCTTTTTATATGACGTCTATCAACTCTAATACAAGTTTAATTTGAGTGGACACAAAGTAAAATTCTGTTACAAGCCAACACACTAGCTCAACAATAAAATATGCCAATAAATGCCCACATGTGTGAGTTGTAAGCCTCTAGAAAGCATGAAATTGTGCCCTTTTAGGGTTCAAGATGCTCCAAAAGGTCATTGGAAGGGCTAAAGAGTCTCCAAGCATCATAATTAACCTCAATTTGAGGAAGGGTCCTCAAATCAAGCCTCAAAGCATCTCCATGTGTCCAATAGCCAGTTGTGGGTGCCCTGTGTCATCGCTATTGGTGCTAAGTAGACAACATAGTGTACTCTCTCTCTAGCGTTGGGGTTCCATTAGGTGCAACAATCCCTCCTCAATCTTCCAGGGGGACAACAATCCTCATTTTGAGTTTCGATCAATGTGTGCCCATCAAGTAGTGTCAAGGCCAAATTGGGGGCATGATGGGTGCACTGGTACATCATCAATAATCCTTAAGCAAGAGAAGCTCAATGTTCTGGCATCTGAGGGTGCTTCGGGGTGTCCATCAACTGCCAAAATGATCTAAGAGCCCAATGCTCTCCTAAATAAGGACAACACTGCATTCATAAGATCATCGTACTCTTCGGAAGTGTATTATGGCTTGGGCATCATGTGGAGTATGTGCCATCAAAGGCCTCAATTGCTTTGGAACCACCTGGAAAAACCATCTTAGACTCAAGTGAAAGCAACTATTCAGTAGAGACCACAACCATAGATGCATCTAGGTCTACCATACTTAAGTGTTAAGGGCATAATAATACATCAAATCACGATCACCTTCAAATATATAATTAACTAGACAAAGTCCTCCTAAAAGTGTTTCCTACCTTTGTAGGGGTGGTTAAGTGATCAACCTTATTAGGTGCTTGGATGTGGCATTGCCAAGGTCAACCCTTCAATCCATATGTGTCAGTGAGAATAGGTGGCAATGGAGGGGAAAGACTTAATTTCCAAGCACCATGGTTAAGGGACCAACTACTGAGAGGTCCACATCTCGAGTGTATAAATGTAATGGAGGGAGCAATCACGGAGGCATGGGTTACACCTCTCTACTTGCTTTTTCCACCCCTTTAGTGCACCTTTTTTTATAATGCTTTTTAATGGTGTATAGCTCAATGATCAAGGCTTGCTTTTTACGATATAGCATTTATTTTACCCCTTAAGATGAGTCAACTTCTCGCTCATCGGGTTGGGACATCCAAGAGTTCCTTATGACGAGATGGAACATCAATTTCTCAAGAACCGGGTGATGGCTAATGAGGAGGTTAGAACTCATGTTAGGCTTTTTCCCACATGCTAACTTTTGTCTTGACAATCTTTTGCATTTTAACTTTTATTTTTCTTTTATTGTGGCCATCTTATGATTTTTCATTCTTTTAGTTGCATGAACATCTTATGATTTTTCATTCTTTTAGCTGCATCAACCTTCAAGGAGGTCAAACTCAAGGATGTGGATATTGGAGTGCCAAATCCCAATGAACCTATGATAGTTAATCCGAAGGGTGGAGATGATATCAAAAAAATGATGTGATATGGAAGGTGTTAATATGGAAAGGGTAATGAACACACTACTTCAATCCAAGTTTCCCCAATAATGCCCCTCCCATGATCCTAAGGCCTTAGAGGTCTCATTGGACTATAACCCCCTGGTAAGGTGAGAGGACAAGTTTACAGTCAAGATTGGTCAATTATCCTTATCACCCCTTTATTTGTGGAAAAATGCCCAAAATATTAAGTAAAAGTACTTGATTGCAAAATGGTCAAAGTATTTAGTGAGTGGTAGGCCACCTTTACTCAAGAGGAATGTCGGATGGCAAGAGGCGTATGACCGGTGTAGATGGTGGAGAAAATTGGCATATCATCGTTAATGAACAATGTGTAGGGCTGTTGGTGGGGAAAAGTTCCCCCCTATGGGGTTTATCCATTTTGGTGGGTAACACCTGTTGTACCTAATCAATCATCGAGTCAGGGGCAATATATTTGTTGAGGATCTCTCTCCACAAACTGGACTTAAAAATGAAATTCCAAAGGATTGAGCTATAAATCACTATCCAAAAAGATGGGCATTCTTTAGGCCCCATCCTCCCCATCCTTTTTAAAGGCCAATCCTTTTCTATTGGCCAAATGCAACCCTCTATACTCCCCACTACCTCTCCAAATATAATTGAAACATAATTTCCTTATCTTTTCTAAGATGCCTTTTGGTATTTACATTAGGAGGTGCTAATAAATTGGCAGAGCTTCTAGAAATGATTTGATCAATACCAACCTACCTACTCTGGACAACCACTTATTGCACCAAAAATGAATCCTTTTTCCGACTTGACCAACCAACTAGTGCTAATTAGCTTTCTTATAGTTTTTTGGTTAGATATTAAAGCCAAGGTATCTTATCCCTTCTTCTGGATTTCCTTGAGCATAGGGTATTGCGACCTCTAGCCTAGCCAAAAAATTGTCATCCGAAGAAAAAACATAAGTTTTGACTTATGTTCGTTCACCTCCATCCTCGAATCAAACAATATAGGTTTAAAATATCCATCACTTTGCGAATTTCCCAAGGATTTCTAGAACAAAAAAGTAGAATATTGTTGAGAATAATTTGTGTAATCAAAACATGTCTGCCAACCAGTACACCCCTCAACATCCTTCTAGCCTTTGCATTTAGTAACAATATGCTTATCCCCTCAAAAAATAATAGAAATAACTATGGAGACAAAGGATAAGAGAGGGCGCATGTTAATGGCTCTTTAATTCCTATGAGATGGTTATTGAAAATGTTTCTTGCTGTTTGAATATTTTCTCATGGATATTTTGGGTTTCATGTTGAGTAGCTAGTGTTGTTATTGTTGGAAATGGCCTCTTTAAAGACAAGTCTTTACCAATGAGAAGAGGCTAAGTGTGATGATTTTGTCCCTCCTTAGCCCTTGCTGTAATCTTGATATTGGGGAAGATTTATGTTTTAATAAAAAATGGCACAGGGTAATGGCACTTCTAATCGTATGAGATAGTTATTGAAAATGTGACTTGTTTGAATGTTGTCTTTCTTGGACCTTTCGTTGGTCATATGGTTCTTCCTTTACTATTTGGGTTGCACATTATTTTGAATTTAATATCATCTTTGTGTCGCACATTATTTTTCCTTTAACATGTTTATTGCAATGGTGCATCTATTGCTAGGGCACTCACTCACTCTCATATAACCTAAAATTCATTTGGACTAGTCATTGCATTTGGTCTTCATATTTGTCAGTCTTTGTACTCATGTCATTATATAATTCTTATGTATTCTTCAAAAGAAGAAAAGTAAAATATTTACTATGCATGGGTTTCATGGTCAAAGATATTCGTCAATAGGTCAAAGCACCTATTGAGTGCTTCTAGGTTTTTGTCATGAGTCAAGGACGATGTCATTGTGTAAATGACCCATTTGGGCAAGATATAACATGTAAATAATTTAATTTTTGAGTTCATAGTGTCAATGAAACCTCCAAGCATTAAATTGGCCCTGTCTAGAATAAGTCAACCCTGTAGAGGCCGATGCGACCCTCCAAAAGACTATAAATAACAATGTTTTAAAACTTCGACTTGGCATCCGAGTCGGTCGAGGGTCGACTCCGACTCTGACTCCGACTCGGTATCGACTCGGCCGGCTCGATTTCAATGACTCGGTCATTGCAAAAAATACATTAAATATTTATTTTTTATAAAAACAAATAATTTTAAAGATTTTCATTCATGTTTCCAAACACACAGCATTAGAATATAGATAGAAGACAACATATGATCAAAGTAGGCTCATGAATATATCCATTATATTAAAATGGCACCTAGTGCACTGTCCAATACATACACGATGATGATATAGAGATCAAAACAAAAACACATAACCAAGGAAGCTAGAAATAGCCTCTACAACAAAAGTCCGTGACTAGTACTACTGTTTACTGCTAGAGTTGCCAACATCATCTGGCTCAGTGTTACTTGGGAGTGGGAGCGACATTTTCGGAAGCTCCCGGTTTGGGAGCGAATCCCGGAGGAGTTCAACAACCGATGTCACTAACATCAAGGTACATAGAGGGATTGGTGCTCTTGATTAAATAGGAGTTTCATACCCTAATACATGACAAAATTCAATGGAAACATTGCAATCCCCCAATCCTGAAATCTTAAAAAACCGATAAGTTTGCTGGATTTTGAATGAAATCTGAAATTCTACTTTCTCCATATGAAATCCAATGAGGCCGGAACCAGTCTCAAACATCCCGAGTCATTTCATGGTAATGTTAAAAATTTAAGTAAATTTACTTTAAGAATTTAACATTACCATGAATAGCAGAGCCTTAGTAGGGCAATATGATCAAATACTAGGGTTTGGGAGAGGGGAATGGACCCCAAAGACCAGAAAACTAATTCATAAACCCCTTTGGAGTCCCCCACACTTAGAAAAATAAATAAATAAATAAAAAGGCGTGTTTTTATGGTTCACTGGCCACTATCAGCTACCCGGCCGAGTAGTTACGGATCCGGCCGAGTCGGCTGAGTTATCACTGACTCGGCTGAGTTATGACTGACTCAGCTGATTTATGACTGACTCAGCTGATTTATGACTGACTCGGCCGAGTCATGCTATGACTTGGCTGGGTTAGTGATAACTCGGCCGGTCGAACCGAATTTTCTGCCGGGTTGAATTTTTTTGTTTGTTTGTTTTTGTTTTTGTTTCTTATTTTCCGGCTCAAACCAACTCGGCCGAATCGGTTCTGAGCCGGCTGGATCTTAAAACAATGATAAATAAAAGAAGAATTCGACTCATTTGAGAGACATACATATTGAAGTTCAATTCAAGTGTGAGGGTGAAAAAAGGAAGTACGAAGGTCTAGAAAACAAGAAGGAAGGTCAAGCGAAGAAAGGAAGTTTGAAATTAGGCTTATTAATGCTCCCACATACAAGAATCTAGAGTTTTTGGATAGATTGTAGGACCAAAGATTGCAGAAATGTAATTGTAGGACCGAGACCTTATTTGGAGCAGTTTGAAAAGGGTTTGATCATTATTGATTTTGGAAGACATTCACTTGTTTGGAAGTGATCTTGTTGAGGGTTGACTTGGTGCTTGGAAGGGTTTTTGGCTTTAGTCTTTGGGTTTTGGAGGTCTCATTTTGGATCTAATTCTATAAGAAGTGGATTGCTCGGGTTTTCCCCAAGTTGTTGGATTTTGCCCTGGCGTGGTGCCATATCTTGTGTCTATTATCTCTTGTGATCTTCCTGTTTATATTGGTAATTGTTTGATGAAGAAAAGGAACACAAAGAAACTAATATGAAGCCAACGAAGTTCACAATTAATTATCAAGCTAAGGGAAATCAACATAGAATTACATTGCCTTTGATTTTCCAACATGGTATCAGAGCTATGGTTGACAGAAGAAGACTTGAAGATCGCTGATGTTGGCATAAGTTGAAGATACCTCCAATGGAAGAATGATAAAATGAAGTACTATAGCAGATTCTGGCAAGCATTCAAATATAGTAATGTGATTGAAGTAGTAAGAGGTTCTCCACAAGAATTACATTCTATTCTTCAAAGGTCTACTTCCGTTCTACAATTTGAAGGATCAAATTACAAACATTCCAAAGAGGAATGTTTTGAAGGGATAAAGGATAATCAAAAGATATAAAAGGTCTGCAATTCGAGTTTTGAGGTGATAATTGTGGAGCTACAATTTAAGACCAAAATTAGCTTGCTTATCCAATAAGACCATTGATGTATGACGACTCTTCGAAGATATGACAAAGATGCAAAATCCAGAAAGCAATAATTGATGACAAAACACTTCATCTATACAATGATCCAAAGCTGGAGGCCTTTTGCTTGCTGCAAAGGGAAAAACTTTGACATGTAATGTCTCTAAGACATGCATATGCATGACTACTCAAATTACTTTCTCTGAGCTAGACCATAACAGTGATATGTAGGTTAAGCTTGAAAAGACAAACTACTAAGAAGAGTATAATATTATACATCCAACAAGAGTAGATCTATCCTCGAGAGAACCTCGCATATGTCAGATAAGCAAAACTAAACAGGAACAAAAGTAAGAAGGGGGTTTTTGTCATTGTTTTTTTGATATTGGTTTGGCACAGGTTAGAGGAAAAGCATCCGAGTTGAGAGCCTAACAGCTGGAGCATATGCATGACTACTCAAATTACTTTCTCTGAGCTAGACCATAACAGTGATATGTGGGTTAAGCTTGAAAAGACAAACTATTAAGAAGAGTATAATATTATACATCCAACAAGAGTAGATCTATCCTCGAGAGAACCTCGCATACCCTCAGATAAGCAAAACTAAACAGGAACAAAAGTAAGAAGGGGGATTTTGTCATTGTTTTTTTGATATTGGTTTGGCACAGGTTAGAGGAAAAGCATCCAAGTTGAGAGCCTAACAGCTGGACCAGAAAGTCGAGTTTGTATCTCTGATATGAAATGATGAAAAGTCTCATAGGGCCAAGTTGTTAGGCCATCCTTATTTTTGTTCTTTTAACAAAATTAGGGCTGAAAATATAGAGATAATCTAGTGTAGGACCAAGTTGCAACAGGGCTTTTGTAGGGAAAGCAGGTTAGCAGGCCGCATAAATCCTTGGGAAGAGCGAGGTTTTCAGAGAGGGCCCAAGGTAGATAAGGACACTGTTAAGAAGGTTGCAAGGGTGCTTGGTTTGTAGAGGAAGTCTACTAGGTTGGAACGTTGTTCCAAAAAGCGCTGGAGCAAGAGTTTGAAGATCATCCAAAGTGTGAAACAGCTGGACCAGAAAGTCGAGTTTGTATCTCTGATATGAAATGATGAAAAGTCTCATAGGGCCAAGTTGTTAGGCCATCCTCATTTCTATTCCTTTAATAAAATTAGGGCTGAAAATCTAGAGATAATCTAGTGTAGGACCAAGTTGCAACAGGGCTTTTATAGGGTTCTTGTGTTTGGTTTGAAAGCAGGTTAGCAGGCACCATAAATCCCTGGGAAGAGCGAGGTTTTCAGAGAGGGCCGAAGGTAGATAAGGAGACTGTTAAGAAGGTTGCAAGGGTGCTTGGTTTGTAGAGGAAGTCTACTAGGTTGGAACGTTGTTCCAAAAAGCGCTGGAGCAAGAGTTTGAAGATCATCCAAAGTGTGAAACATCACAAGTAATTCTGTGTTGCATTCGCGGAGGAATATCTTTGCAAATCTCTATGGGAAACTGAATTGCTGTTGGTATCCTTTTGAGGACCAAAAGGGTGCAACAGTAGGCTAGAAGGTGTCTTATGGACCAGTGTATCTAAAGACTACTTAGAAGAAGGGTAGCTGTAGTCCTTTGAGCAGTGGAGGCCGAGTTGGAAGGACTATAACAATGGTTACAACATGCCCTAATCAGAGGTCTGATTTTTGAAGCAAGAACACAAAACCAAGAACAAGAAGGACAACAAGAAGTTGAGAAACAAGTTATGTTTCTCTAATAGATTGGTTTGTTTGTTAATAAATGGTTGTTGAAAAGCACTTGTGGACTGTTGAAAGGCCCAAGCACAGTGATGTTTGAAGAATTAAGTCACTATTAGAAGGAAGCTATATTGAAGCCCTAAGGACATTGATTTCTAGAATTCAGACTTTGTTGTATGGGAAGATGTGTGAATTCCTTAAGCACACTGAATGTGGAAGTTATTTAGTTTTGTATGAGCTATTGATGATGCCTTTTCACTATGTAAGGACATTTCTAGAAAACCCTATGAACAATATAGATTGTAACAGCAGAAGTATTGTTGAAGGACAAAATTGCAAGTCTTTATTCTAAAATATCAGAGATATAGGGTAGATCCTTTAGAACAGTTAGATTGTTGGACTGTATGAAGGCAGAACTAAAAACCCTAGTTCTGTGATTTGGAGCAGCATATCAGTGAGTTGGGGAAACTAGTTGAAAACCCTATGAGTTGGCAACCTTGAAGGAGTAGGATAGTAGCTAGAGGGTAGGATTATTTATGGCCATGAAGCTGTGTTGACTGATGAAGATTGATTGGAAAGGTCAGCCAAGTTGTGGATTGGCTAACCTTGTGATAATCAGTGTGTTGAAAGAATTGTGTGATGGACTATCTTCAAGGAAGGAAGACAATGCAGGAAGTAGTGGAGATTATATTTAAAGATGATGCAGGTGAAGACCTTGAGTACATGATAGTGATTTGTTAGGAGGCAGAGTTGGAGCCCTTGAAATTGTGAGGTGAGAAATCTTTAGTAGCAAGAGGGGCGGTAAGAGGAAAGCTACAATTACAAGTAGCTGATGCAAGAGAAGTACGAGTACTTCTCACACAAGCTAAGGCTTATTGATGAAATATGCTCTGATTGCAGGTCTAGGGCTGAAGGTCTATCTCCAAGTTCTGGTATATGGTAAGTAAAGCAAAGGTATGTTCCTTCGGTACAGCTATGAAATCTTGTCTGAAAGAATCAATCCCAATGCGGGGGGTTATATAATTGGTGGCTCCAAAGGCAAAGGTGAAGATACAGGGCTCCGCTACCAGATCTAGTTCTTCTAGCAGGTGAAACGTTTCCACTCGGCTCCGCCTCCCTTTTTTTCTCATTTTTTTAGGTGGGCTTGCTCTCATCTAAGAGTACATGGTAGTGATTTGTTAGGAGGCAGAGTTGGAGCCCTTGAAATTGCGAGGTGAGAAATCTTTAGTAGCAAGAGGGGCGGTAAGAGGAAAGCTACAATTACAAGTAGCTGATGCAAGAGAAGTATGAGTACTTCTCACACAAGCTAAGGCTTATTGATGAATTCTCCCTAGTTGACAGGGAGTGAGCAAGGATTTCTCCTTGTAGGTTGAGAGGGAGTATGGTTGGACACAAGTTTTCCCTTTGTCATGTACTAGTCCAGGACTAACAACTATAAGTCCACTGCATGCATCACAGATAGGGAGAATGATGATTTGATTTAGCTTGGTTCTCCTTGTGTCAAGCACTGTGATGGATTAGGACTGATATCCTAAGTCAAGTACATGGACATGGATAAGGAGAATGATTGATTGATAAGCATCTTAAACAAACATTCTTGAGTCATTTAGTGTGATGGATTAGGATGGAGATCCTAAGTCACATGGACTTGGACAAGAATGGTCCAATGGATAGACATTTCCTGGAGGGAAATGGTTCGGTGGTAGATATACTCCAGGTATCCTAGGTGGAGTATGTACCTTGGTGAGGTGATGTGGTGTACCAAAAATGTCTCCCAACATTGTGCTCTAATCTTGTGATAGATAGAGTGATAGAGTGTACCTATCAGGGCCTTGGTAATGAAACAATGTTGACTATGATGATTTGATGCTTATCAATCTGGATTCCTCCTCATGAGAATATTTCCACTTGAGATGGACCTTTTGAGTCATTATGAATACCTCCCTAGTTAAGAGGGAGTGCTGGAAAAGTAACTAGGTTCGGTCCATATTTGTCTTTGTACTCGTGTCATTATATAATTCTCATGTATTTGGCAACAGAAGAAAAGAAAAATATTTATTAAGCACGGGCTTCATGCTCAAAGATATTTGTCAATAGGTCAAAGCATCCTGTTGACTGTTGGAGTAGCACCTGACGATTATGTGACGACTCCATGCCCAAGGATGATCCAGAGGACACTTGTACCATCAGATGTCATCAGTCAACAGAGTTTTTTAACTCTCCTTCTATCTTCTCATCATCTTTTTTCTTTGTACCCAGATTCCACACCCTGCGGGGAATTGTAATAAGTGATGCTAGTATGATGATTTTCTTGAATTTGTAACAGGCTTAGGATGTGGGACTCGATCAGCAAACGAGTACACCTTGGATTGTTTTTTTTATCCGGTTAATTATCCCTTCTTTTTCAGAGGCGGATAATTCTCTGGATTTTTTCACTCATTTTTACCCCAAAGCCGAGGTGACGGTTTGAAGATTGAGCCCCTGACACATCTTAGTGTCTAAGGTCGATGTATATTACCATACTAGATCACACAAAAAGTTTCGTGGAATTTGGCTAGGTCTAAGTAGGATTTTTTAATAGTTAAAAATTTCCCGCAAAACGGGATTTTTTAATTATTTTTTATATAAAGGCATAAATAAGTGGCATTAGGAGATGCCTGGGGCGTATGACTAGTCAAAATTCATCCTCAGAGGCCCAACATTCTCCTAGAGCCTACTTTGGGGGTCAAAAAATGA
>APFE030556852.1:0-52033 GCA_000404065.3 Pinus taeda | reverse complement strand
ATGATGTAATCAACTGACCTTGTTCCTTTAGGTAGTGAAGCAACACTTTTAGGGACTTAGGAGCCCTCAGTTTATGGAAATTTATGATTGGGGTTGAAGTGCACAAAAATGTCTATAACACACATCTACTTCCAATAGCTACTATGGAAGAGACACACCCTTTAAGGTACAAGTTAACTTTGACATTCCCATATTTGAGGGTCAGATAGATGTAAACACCGTAGGTAAATGGTTAAATTTGCTAGAAGGGTATTTTTTTGTTCATGATTTTTCCGGCTGTGAAAAGATTAGTTTCGCTCTTCTAAAGCTGCCCCCCACATCAAGGACTAGTGGGAAACCTATTGCGATTAGACGGATGAAAGTACGACCTCAATGTTTTTAGCCGTACCCACTTGGAATTCATTTTGGGTTTCCATCAAGGAGCAGTACTACCCTGTCGGAAGATATGAGGATCAATACATAAAGTGGACCATGTTGCGGCAGGGAAGGGACCAAGACGTGCCAAAGTTTACTAATATTTTCCATACCCTTCACAAAAAGTTTAGTATTAAGGATTCAGAGCAACATTTGGTACTCAAATACCATGACTGCCTGCACAGATACATCCTGGATGAAATAGAATTCCTAAACATCTCCTCGCTCGGCACCACCTACCGATATGCTGTTAAGATCGAGTGAAAGTTTAAACAAAAGAAGTGAGACTTTGGATCTGTGAATTTGAAGTAAGGGAAAGGTGCCCCCAAACCGCAGAACAAAGGACAAAGCTAAGGTGGGGTGGCCAAAGACAACCCACCAAAGCTGCAAGTAAAGAAAAGTGCCGCGAAGCTGAAAAAGGACACGGAAAGTGGTGTGAGTTCCATAAGAGCTCCACTCACAACACAAGTGAGTTTCGGGCCAAGCAGTCATTAGTGGACGAGCTAAAGGTTTCAAAATCAGATGTATGTTCTAACTCTGAGTCAGAACCCAACAAGGGGAATGACAAATGGAAGTAGATTATTGATGTGGAGCCCAACCTCAGCATTGCCAGCATGAAGATCCAGAAGGAGGAACCCGAAGATCTAGAGGATGAGAAGCGCCTCTTCCACTCCCAAATGTCGGTAAAGGGCTCCCCGCTACAGTTCATTGTCAACAACAGGAGCCAAAAAAACATCATTTTGGTAGAGGTCGTGAAACGCCTGGGCCTACTTAACAAAGCACATCCAAAACCGTACACCATCAAGTGGCTTGACCAAGGATGGGATCTTTGCATGAGCCAATATTGTTGCCTTCCATACAACATCAAGCCCTTCATGGATGAGGTATTGTGTAACGTTTCTCCCCTTGATGTTTGTGATGTATTATTAGGCCAACCATACTTGTGGAAGCGACATGCTGTGTATGAATCAAGGCCTCGTGCTGTTATTGTTACTTTGGGAAATAAGTTGTACAAGATACCAGAGGTAGCACCGCCTACCGCCATCTCTTTGGTTACTGCAAAAAAATGCAATAAGCTCATTTCCAAAACCAGGAAATTTGTTTTCCTGATGATACGCCCTCAAGGAAAGAAGAAGATGGTGACCACGACCTCCAGACAAGGCCCCTTTGCATGACAACTACAGATGGACAAGGTCATGGAGGAGTATGAGGACATCTTCACCTCCCCCGCAGGGGTTCCTATACACTATCAGGTCAAGCACTGCATTGATTTGACCCTAGGTGCGTCGCTACCCAATGGACCAATCTATCGATGTTCCGTTCTAGAGAACAATGAAATTAAGAGGCAGATTCAAGAGCTACTATAGAAAGGTCACATCTGTCCAAGTTCATCGTCCCGTGGGAGCTTGATTGTGTTGGTACAGAAGAAGGATGGGACTTGGAGACTCTGTATTGACTATCGGGCGCTGAACAAGATCATTGTCCGTAACAGGTACCCGATCCCATGGATTGATGACCTCCTTGACCAACTGAAGGGGGCAAAATATTTCAGCAAGATCGATTTGAAGTCAGGATATCACTAGGTACCAATTGAACCCTCTGATGTGTGGAAGTCTGCCTTCAAAGCCAAGGAGGGCATTTTTGAATGGTTGGTTATGCCTTTCGGGTTGATGAATGCTCCTGCAACCTTCATGAGGCTAATGGATGACATCTTGCGGCCATTCACCAACTCATTTGTAGTGGTTTACTTGGATGACATCTTGATCTTTAGCCAAAGTTGGGAAGAGCACCTCCACCACATCCAACAGGTTCTCCAAACACTGCAGCAACACAAGTTATGTGCCAATTTGGAGAAATGCACTTTTGAAATGACCCAAGTTCAATATCTATGATACATTATTGATGAATAAGGGGTGCATGTGGATCCAACCAAGATCCAAGTCATTCAGGATTGGCTATCTCCAACCATTCTGACATAGCTCCATAGCTTTCTGGGTCTTGACAACTTCTACTGCAGGTTCATGTTGGGATTTTATCATATCACTTGGCCCTTGAGTCAAGTCACCAAGGGAGAAGCAAAAGAAAAATTCTTTGGGTCTGAATCTCAAAAGAAGGCTTTCATAGAGTTGAAAAATCGCCTCTGATCGGCACCAGTGCTCGCATTACCAGGCTTGCAACAACCATTTGAAGTCGAGACAGATGCCTTTGACTATGTTGTTGGGGTAGTCCTTACTCAACACAGGCATCTAGTGGCATATCACAGTGAGATACTTTCAGACACAATCTGGAAGTATCCCACTTATGACAAAGAGATGTATTCCATTGTGTAGGTCTACTGACAATGGAAGCATTACATTTTGGGGAAGGAAACGGTCATCCACACAGACCACTAACCCCTGGAGTTCATATAGACCCAAGGGAAATTACAAAATGATTTCAATCAGAAGTGGTCCACATACCTACAAAAGTTCCATTTGAATATCAAGTATAAGAAAAGCAACAACAATAATGTTGCAGATTGCCTTAGTCGACCACCGATCATGGCGTTAACCACCATGCTCAACTCTTATGGGCATGAGACTTTTGATTGCCCAATTCTCTACAAAAGCGACCTAGAATTTGGCCACACATACCAGACACTCTTGGAGGGTCAGCATGTTCCAGATTTTCACCTCTAGGATGCCCTGTTATGCCACCTCGGTCACCTTTGTGTTCCTTAAGCGAGTGTGCCAAGATTATTTGGGAAGTACACTACAGCCGGGCTACTGGGCATTTCGGGGTCGAGAAAACAGTGGCAGTACTGCAGAAGTATTTCTATTGGCCAAATCTTTGATATGATGTCAGGAAGTAGATATAATCATGCACTGCCTGCGCCATTGCCAAACCGACCATCACGAAGCAAGGCCTCTATACCTTGCTGCCTACCCCCAGTTGACCTTGGGAATCTATCTCCATGGATTATATGTTAGAACTTTCTTCTACTAAGCATGGAAACGATTGGGTTTTAGTGGTCATCGACAGGTTCTCGAAGATGGTCATTATGGCAGCCTGCAAGAAGAATATCACAGCAGAATCCACTGTTAAACTCTTCTTTGAACGAGTTTGGGTACACTTTGGGATCCCACAGTCTATCATCTTATATCGCAACAACAAGTTCCTTAGTACATTTTGGTCTAGTCTCTAGTCAATGTTGGACACCAAACTCTCTAAGTCCACAACCTTCCATCCCCAAACTGATGGCCAGATAGAGGTTGTCAACAGGATAATTGTACACATTCTACGCATGTACAACTCAAAGCATCCACACACATGGGATGAGAGCCTCCCCTATGTTCAACACAACTATAAATGGGCTCTCCACAGCTCGACTAGCTGCAACCCTTTTTAGGTGGGCTTGGGATTCTAGCCACTATGTCCCATTGATGTGGCCATGCCATTTGCAACAAATCAGGAAGGTTCGGCTCATGTCCAGTCCAAAACAGATAAGGCAAACAGATTCATTGAGCACATCCAACATATTCGCCAGCAAGTCCACGACATTATGGAGAAATCAAATGCCAAGTACAAGCAGCGACATGATCAACATCAGGTGCCACACAAGTTTCATGTGGGCAACAAAGTTTCGTTGCATTTGCAAAAGGAACGCCTTACTAGAGCCTATTGGAAACTCAGACGACTCTGATATGGTCCTTACACCATTACCAAGGCTATGGGAGATAATTAATTTGAACTCATCATTCCCCCATTCCTTGGCCTTCACCCAATGTTCAATGTGAACCACCTTCAGCCATACTTTCCACCATTACTACACACATCCGATATTGCAGAACAACTCACACCCATAGAGTTAAATCTAGATTACATGGAACAAGTTGCAAATGGTCTGATCATGGACACATAGATCAAGCACACTCACCAATAGAACATCCAAATGTATCGAGTTGTCAAAGAAAGCCAACTCCTTCACTAGGGCAAGTGGTTCACCAGGGACCAAGTTCAATAGAAGTTTCCTTAGTTCATGGAGGAACTCAATGCAATGGGGACCATTTTTTTCTAAGGGGGGAAGAATGATCCAAGTGGATATTGGTGACCACCCGTGAATTCCACTTGGACACCCACCTTTGTTTCTTTCAGTTTTTTAGCTTCCTTAATTGTAGCACAATTTACTATTTTTAGCAGTTTTTCAGGTCCTGAACTTCCTCAGCTTTGTGATATGTTTTCAGAGACATATAGATTTGGGTGTTACAAAACTCTGAAAATAAATCCTTAGCAAAAATCTCAGCATTGTAATTGTTCCAAACCTAAATGGAAAGGTAAGAAGAAACAATTCAATCCATCATCTAAAAAAAGAAGATCTATATATATTTTTAGAAAGAAAAGAAGACTTGCTACTGCTGATAAAAGCAAATGTTTTATATGCGGACAAAGAGGCCATTAGGCTTACAAATTTCCATCCAGAAAATAAAAGGCACTAGTCAAACTTTTTAACTTGTTTTCTTCATCATATAATCCAGTCGAATGGGAACTAGTTTCAAACTATGATTCTTCAGCAAAATGTTTTTCATTATATAGTTCCAGTTCAGATGATGAATATTTAACACAACATTTTTAGATATTAGATGTAAATATTAGTGATGATGAAAACAATGATTGTACATTCATAGCAGATTGTAAAATGTTCTCAGGATGTAACATTTCAAATGAAATCATCCATCTTCAACAACAGATTGATAAATTGTCTCCCAACCTAGTTGTCCCAAGAAGCAGGCTTCAAAAAAGAATAAATGAATTACAAAGGGATGTTCCTCTTGTCAGGACCCTTTTACTAGTTGAAGAAAGAGAATATTTACCTCCTAATTATACTTCTCTTAGAGGGACTCTAGAAGACCAAATCGATCAGGTTGAGAATACGATCAGAAAAAACCAAAATTTAATAGCCACAACAACCAATGATATTAAGCAAGATATCCAATTGCTTGATGAATTGAACTCCCAGTTTGTCACCATGATGACTAAAGTAGCAGAACTTCCACTTGAACCCAATTATGAAATTTAATATCTGAAAAAAATCATATTTAGAAAAAGAATTTGAAGAATCTGAATTAAAAGACATTAGTGGAATTGGAGATAGATTAGTCATCCAAATTGGCATCAAAATACTAGGCTATAAACTTTATCATCTATATGCTCAAATCGATACAGGTGCAATGAGTAGTTGTTGCAAATACAAAGAAATTCCATCATACTATTAGCAGCAAACACAAATCCAATTTAGAGCGGTCAACCAACAAATCATGAAGGTCTATTTTGTTGCTCCATATTTTCCTATTATGTTGAATAATCTGGTAACATATGTTACATTATAAAATTATGATGCAAGTGTTGATATTTTGTTAGGACAAGATTTTGTATAGAAATATACACTAATTATTGTAGATAAGAGCAGTGTAACTTTTACAATCCAGCTTTCAAAAGTTCAAGTTGCATCTGAAAGCCGTTTTATCATATAAATTGATCCTGACAAAAAAGCAGAAGATATAGAAGTTTCTTTTAAAGATCTCACAAAAATTCAGAAAATAATAAAAAATGCATATCTCCATGCACATGAGGTCTTAAAAGAAGTGTTTGAAAAACTAAAAAAAAATTGCATGTCAGAACACCCTGGTGCATCCTGGTTCAGAGAAAAATATTTCATCACACTCCCATATAAAGGAGGTATGAGACAAACTCCACAAAAGGCATCAAAAAATCATATGAGCCCTTCCGAACAGGAGTTATGCAGACAATAAATTAAATAATTGCTTGACAGAGGTCATATTGAACCATCAAAAAGCGCATGGGCATGCCCATCCTTCTATGTCAACAAGCATTCAGAACAAAAACGAGGGAAGAAGAGGTTAGTAATAAACTATAAATCTCTAAATGATTCCCTTTCTCCTATCAAGTATCCTCTTCCAAACAAAGAAATCTTGTTAGCTAGGATTTCTCAAGCTAACATTTTTAGCAAATTTGATCTGAAGAGGGGAATTTGGAAAATAGAATTTGTTCCAAGTGACAGATTCAAATAACATTTCTTGTCCCAAATGAACAATATCAGTGGACAGTTCTACCCTTTGGTTTAAAGTATGCATCGTCTGAATTTTAGAAAAGAATGGAAGATATATTCAGACATTTAAATTTTTTTCCTTGTATATATAGATGATTTATTAATTTTTAGCAAAGATCTCCAAGAACATAAAATCCATCTTGAAGCATTCTATGAGCTTGTGTATAAGCATGGTTTAGTCTTGTCCTCTGGACCAAACAAATTCTTCATTGCTCAAACCAAGACAAACTATATTGGTCTTGTCATTTCAATGGGAAAGATAGTGTTTTAGGATCATGTTTTGCAGAATTTATTAAAATTCCCAAACCAGTTTCCAGATATCAAGACAATTCAATGGTTCGTTGTGAACTATATCAGAAATTTCTATGAAAAACAGTCAATAGATACAAAGGTCATACAACAAAGGCTTAAGAAGGATACAGTATGGATAGATGCCATGAAGAAAGCAGTCAGAGCAATCAAGGATAAAATTAGAACTCTTCCTCCTCTTGCATTACCACAAGATAATTTTCTTTTCATTTTAGAAACATATGCTTCTAATCATGTATGTGCTACAATTTTGCTACAGAAACAACATAAAAAGGAAGAAGTTTGTGCCTACACATCAAGGACATTTTCAAATACTGAATTAAAATAACCCTCCTCACACAAATAAATTCTAGCAATCAAGAGAGGCATCAAGAGATTCCATCTCTTCTTGAAAAATGTCCATTTTAGTGTAAAAATAGATCTCAAGCATATGAAAGGAATGCTTGGAAACAAACGTCTGTTAGATCAAGAAAATTCAAGAATTTTACGATGGGAATTATGATTTGACGGATTTGATTTTGAAATAACATACAAATCAAGTAACAAAAACTACCTAGCAGATATGCTCACGAGAGAAGGTAGCAATCCTACCCAAGAAATCAAAGTCTTTGAAACAGGGGAAGCTCTAATTCTAGAAAACAAAGGTTCCAAATTGAGCTCTATTCAGATTGCAGGCATGAATTTTGTTGGGAATGTCTAGTCACTAAAATCAAATTACTTCCCATTGAGGTTCAACAAATGATTTTGTTCAAATGGTATAATTCTCAGAATGGAAGACTTGCATATGACATCAACTAGAACTTAATAAATAATATCTATATTTATTTTGGCCACACTAGAGATTTGCACATTGCTTATATTCATGACCCTGTTATCACATGGTATGAATATTATGGCATACTCCAGTTTTCTCGGATACACAAGGAAATCCATGTTTATATGTATTGTGAAGATATAATGAGCAATTATAGGTCTTGGAGCCCCTGGCTAGAAGTTTTGTTCTATATGTTTTCTCCTAGAACTTCTGAGATCAAAAATCTTTCTGCAAAGGCTATGATCAATATTCTCATAATTGAATTACATGATGGGGCATTGGCTTACAACATCTTTGCATTTAGTTTATCTCACCCAGTTACAACAGTCAACCTCATTGCTCAGAATGAGTTCCGTTTGGTTGTAGATTTTTTTGGAGATACATGTTGTTGAGCATTAGAAAAGGTATGTAATTGCCACTTATTTCATTATCTTTTCCTTTAATTCATAACTTCTTTACATTATGAGTGTTTGGTCAATTTAGTGTGATCTAAATTGCTATTTAAAATGTCAACCCGGGGTTCGTAGACTGACGAAGTGAAGTGTACTATATGTACTAGATAACCATTTCCTTAATCTTTTGTCGTTTTAAGCTTTTTAGTTTGTTTTTGGATTTATTTTTCCTTAATGTGAGATGGTGAGGATGAAAGTGAAGTATGGAGTGTAGATGGTGATGGTTTCTAAACTTGAAAGTGCTCAAAAGAAAGCTTTACAATAATCTAAAATGAAATCAATTCTTAAGAGAAAATAAATGCATCAAATAGTGAACTAATAACAATGGCCCAGTATCCTTGCTGCCGAAATGAAAAGAAAGCAAAAAAACTGAAAAACAACTCAAACTTAAAGCAAAGCAACTAATTCACACTACTTTAACTTTTCAGATCCTTTACCCTTTGGCTCAATCTACCTTGTGGGAAGTAATCATGAACAAGTTAAGCAATATGATATCTAAATGGCAAGAAAGTAAATTGCATAAAAGAAACTAATCACACTACTTGAATTCTTCAAATCCTTTACCCTTCAACTCAATCTACCTTGGGGAAGTAATCGTGAACATGTCAAGCAATATGATATCTAAATGACAAGAAAGTAAATTGCATAAACAAAACTAATCACACTACTTGAACTCTTCTAGTCCTTTACCATTCAGCTCAATCTACCTTGTGGAAAGCAACCATGAGTAAGCAATATGATAACTAAATCACACTACGGTTAGTAATATTCTGATTTCTTGCTGATATAATCGCTTGACCATAGAAAGAAACCATAAATTGATGAGCAGTATGATATCTAAATAGCAGAAAAATAAATAAGCAAATCACAACTTGAAAAGGACAATGTTGAATTTAAACTTCAGAAAATGAAAGTTAGTAGGAAGGACAAGATGATCTCATATGCCAAAAGTTATCAAAAAGATGAAAAATTGCCCGGGCTGCCTAAGAAAACCTGCAGAAAAGCACTGATCAGTTTACAACTCTAAGAAAACAAAGGTGAAAATATAAACAGCAGAAACATAAAACAACATATTATGTACAAGCTAATGATAAAAACAAAAACATAATGAAACTAAATAAACACTTTACAAGGCTTCAGCATGCAGGGGCCCTCTGCCACTTCAGCCAATCAACAAATAATCACACGGCTGAACTCAGAAAAGTCTTCTCATGTATTAAACAGTAGCATATAAAACAGTGGGGTGATAAGATAACCAGCAGTGCAGAATTAAATAAACAGTTCAGAATTCATAGATCTCCAAAAGCTTTTTCACAGCGTTCAATGACGCATTATTTATAATGCCAAAATACTAAAGCTAACTAACAACTTCTACACTATTAACTGCATTTCTAAAGACACGTAGATCTCTTCAGCCGAGATCTAGTGTAACTGTCATCATGTTTCTTAAATCTTCGGAGTGGTTAGCTGTTATTCAGGTCTCAGGAACGATCTCCAGGTGTGTTGGTGCCTTCGTGAGCTGAGGACAATGCACGTATCATTCACGTGCCCAAAACAGTGACGTGCCACCGCTGAACTCTTTGGTTGGCCTTGTCGTTGACTTTGGTTGACCGCTGCCTCTCATGGATGATTTGGCCGATTTGAAGAAACATGTTCCTTGTATCCGCCACCTGGAGCTTGCCCATGTAGCTTGTTTCTTTAGAGGACACCTGGAGCACAAATTTTAAAAAAATAGCTACGGAATCCTGGGCTGGCTGTGGAAACCTGTGCTGGCTGTGGAAACTAACAAGTTTCCACAGCTACATGAACAAAAAAACTAAACCAAACAACAATCATAAGTATAGTCAGAAAACCATATAAACAGTCCTTTTTAGACTATAATGCAATGATTTAATAACTGGGTGAATGAAGTGAGTGGAGAAAGAAGGCTAAAAGGGTGTATAGGAAGGTGCAGGTTTGAGGCTCAGCAATACTTTGAATGGTGAAGTATTTATACAAAAAAAGTTATTACAAAATATCTCAAAACAAACTTGAGATTGATTCTAGGAAATGCAAATATCTTCTTGCAAAAAGATAGAGATAGCTAATGGACTGTTTCATGATGTCCCTCTTTATTTGGTACTACTGGATTTTATGGTTGAGTTTGTAGCCCTTTATGCTGACTTGTGGTTGTGATCTTTCATGCTAGAATATTCTTCAATTTTTACCTTTCACCTGATACTCTTTGACCCTAATACTCTTTGACCATGCTACCATATTTTCATTTGTTTATCTGCCTGCTTTCACTTTTATTGTGTAGTAACTTTTTTGCTATAAATTTATCACATTAAATCAATCATTGTCTCCCACCTTTCTGCATCACGTAACTTTACATTCATCATTCTCCTATAGATCTCATTAGCTTTAGTATCCTTGGCAAAATTAGGCTTGGTGAGGAATAAATGTTTTATCTCATGCTCAAGGAAAAACAAGTTTTCAAATGTGTTGTACAGAACTTTTCCTGTTGGCGGGGATTTCATGGATGAAGTACTTACTTGTTCCTTTGCCAATTTTCTAAGTCTATTATCATATTCCAACTGGGTCATGAGTTTGTCACTGATAACCAAAGGACTAGGCAGACCTTTCTCCCTCAAAATTCGGAATTTAGCAATGAACCTATCAATGGCTATCTACATGTTGTGGCACTTTTCTTATAAATTAAGCATAAGATACCTTTTAGAAAGGACCTTCCTTGTTTCCAAAATGGTCTTTGTTCTATCTTCTATATTGACTTCTTGGAGATCATACCTATTTTTGTTGTTGAGGAAGTGGATGAGTTTATTGACATCCTTAGGCATGTCTCTTAATTCTTCTTTGACCTTTTGGATAACTTCTAGAGCTATCTTTACTAACTCTATCTACTCAAAAATAACTTGAATTGAGGGTCAAATATCCTTGACGAAGTCAATGATATTGGCCCACAACATTTCCTTGGTCTACCCTAGGGGTTTCTCTAGTGTTAAGTCTTCCTCTAAGATTTTAATCCTTTCTCTCATTCTTTGGGCCTTTTGTGCTTCTTCCTTTTGTTTAAGTTGGGCAAGTTTGTAATCAGTTTCCAAACTTTCCACTTTTTCCCTCAGCCTGTTCATTTATGTAGCCTGTATAGACATCTCTTCCATGGCTTTTACCGATTCTGCTTCTTTCTCTCTTGATGCACCTGTTGCTGTTGTAGATTCTGTTGTGACTGGCAATGTTATGGAAAGTGGAACTGTGGGTGCCAATGAAGCTACCAGTGTAGAAGGGATTGTTGTAGATACTGGAGGGATGACATATTTGGAATTTGTGGCCATGTCACTTTGCTTCAATTGAATTAAAGCATCCAACTCCTTTTCTGTCTCCTTTAGTTGACCATTCAGCTTTAGGACCAAGTCCATCAACTCCTCATTTCTGGTTTGGCCTTCTATGACTTCTAGAGTTTGAGGATGTTAGCTGTGGTATTTTCAATTGCCTCTTAAGTGCAACAATATCATAATTTTTCTTCTTTATAAGCTACTCTATGGCTTTTATATCCTTGGGATCGTGTCCCAATTCAATCAGTAAGTCCTCTAAGGACTTGATCCTTGTATCTTTGGCTTGTGAGGAGGCCTTCTCTAACTAAAATTGTACAAAGATATTGTTCAAAGAGTTCTGTAGCAAATGAGCAGCTATGGATTTACCTGTCAAGGTGGAGTATATCATCTCTCCAACATATTTGTGCAGTTCAATATGGTCTATGGGATGAATATCCCTGGCCAATACTTCAAATTCAACCTTTTTGAAATCAGATGCTATCTTAGGCTGATGTGTTATAGGTTTGATGAAAGGCATCTACAAATTCCCCTCTTTAATGTCAAAGGTTGACATTAGCCTTGTTTGATTTGTAGAAGTCAATTTCAGGTACTGAGCATATGTTTAGGCCTTAAGCCTCTCATCTCTAGCTTTGATTTCCTTATATGTTTCCTTTATGTCCTAGTCTCTATCACCAAGCCTGCTGAATGAAGACACTTCCACACTAAGTTGCCTTTCCAACATCTAAGTCTATGATGTGGAAGGCTCTTGCATGCATTCAAATGGAGTGGTAGGCCTACTTATTTCTACTTCTATGTTTGTAACCTGTACCGAATCTTCTATGTATTCATGTTTAGTGGCCGGATTGAATCTTTGCCTCTTCCTTGTTTCCTGTTGCAAATTTTAGGTGTCCATTCCTGATGTGGAAGCTCCCTCTCTATTTCTTTTTGGAATATTCTCCTCATTTTGAGGAGTCTGCATGATTGGAGGGGTGCTCATGGATCTTTGTTCTAGTACCTGCAGGAAAGAGTTTTCATCAAGTTTCTTTTGCATATCGATCAGGGCATTTTGTACATCTACAGTGGTGTTGTCTTGGTCTACTAGGGTACCTTCCACCCATTTTGTTTGATTGGCATAAGCTTCTATTTTAGGTATCGAATGGTGAATGAAAGGTCCTAGCTTGACCTTTTGTATCTTCTTGGTAATGAATTCCAAAGGGTCATATCTCCAAACAAGACTTCTTTGGAACTTCATGTTTTGTAATATCAAATCTACTTCTTTGCCTGCCTCCCTAGAATTTCAAATGAAGGGACCTAATTGATATTTCATTTTGAAATAGGCCTTCTGCTTGGCATTAATGAATTTGACATCATCTGCATTGATGATTTGTCTATAGAATTCTAAGGCAAAAAACCTCATAGGGAGGTATTTCCAAAACTTGTATGGTGCAAGCATGGAACCATATATTCTGATTTCCTTCTATCTTGATGGTTTGAGTGGTAATTTCAGCCAATGCATTACAAGATATGGTCAGATTCATTTCTTCTTTATCTAGGCTTTGTTCCTGGAGTATATCCTCTTCCTTTGACCTTTCTTGCTCATTTTCTTCTTCCTCTTCACAATCTATGTAAAATAATTTCTTGTCAGCACACTTATGACCTTTAGTGTATTTGCTATCACAACTGTAACAAAGCCCTTTTGCTCTTTTATCTTCCAATTTTTGTGGTGTCAACCTTATAGGTTGTGAAAGACTAGGGGCAACAACACTTCCATCTTTATAGTTGTGAGTAGTATGCTTCCTGTTTGCCATAATTTCCTTTCCATCTTTCTTGCTAACCTGAATACCTTCTCTAATGAATCAGGTTCCCACAGGCGAACATCATGTTGGATATTATCCTTTAGAGTCCCTATGAACACATCAATCCTATGCTCCTCTGGAATATTTTTTACCCTTATGTTCAATTTTTGGAACTCCTCAATGTGCTCCATTATTGAACCCTTTTGTTTGAGACTTATCAATTGGCTAAAAAAAATGTTGCTTTTTGTATACTCATAATGTGCTGTCAATTCTTCCGTAAAAATTGCCCAAGTGATAATTTTTTTACGAGATCAAAGCCATTGATACCATACAAACTGATTCGTTCCAAATATAAAGTTGTAATACATACCTTTTGTGTGTTTTGCACATTATTGAGATAAAAAAATTGCTCCATCTGTAATATCCATGTTGTGGGATCCTTGTCATCAAGCTTCCTCATATCGATTTTTGGAAAATGGTGGGTCTTCGATCTCACATTAGAGTCTATGAAATCATGATTAACATTTATTTTGTTCGCATCATGAGTTTTCTTTACTACCTTTTCACCATTAGTAAGTATTTCTTGTAGAAAATTTGTTAAATCTGTCTTCAAATCTATCTTCAAATCTGCCATGTCTCTCTTCAAATCTATCTTCAAATCATCCATCTTAGGTTCCACGCCCTTTATCTTAGATTCCACGCCATTTATCTTAGCTTCTGTTAGCTTTTGTGCAAGTGACACTTGTTGCACTTGGTCTTGTAATTTTGATATATCATGTAGCATTTCTTCCTCTTCTTTATGAGTCATGCTAGAGCTTTCAGGTTGCTTACTAGGTGTTTGCATTTTCTTTCCTTGGGGCATCAGTTACAGATAATAATGCTCTACTATGCCCTTTTAATTCCTTCAAAATAAATTTTCAAACCAAGCTTAAGCAAAAATTTAAAAAAATCTACACACCTTTTTTCACTTTGTAGGAGCTCGATATTGCTTCTGATGTATCTCTCTACTTTCAGATCATCCAGTTCTGAAATTGCGACTTGTAGTTGCCCTCCATGTCCTCTTTCCAATGCCACCAATATGATCCAAATTGGATTCTCCAAGGAAGATTTATGCGAAATCTCCCTCAGTGACCTGATTATAGACTAGTTCAGTAGAGCGAAATTGTACGACATGTGACTAGTCCCTGTTTCAACCTTTGTTTTTGAAAAATATATACAAGGAACTACAGTCCGTCCTCTTTCTATACCTTCTTATGAAATTTCAATCTGATGCTCAAAGAGAAATTTATGACATTTTTTCTTAGGTCACCTGTTTGGAATGTAATTCAGGAGTCTACAAAAGACCAACTTCCTCGGATCATATCTCTGCAAATATAGCGCAAAAAGATCTGAAATTCAGACTCGAGGTTCAGCGCAGTTTCTTCTCAAATGGTTTTGTTTTTAGCTTCTGAAACGTCGCAGAAAAAAAGTTATAGCGAAAATGCCACGATGACCTATTTGGAGCAGCGAAACCCTAGAATCCAAAGCTCTGATACCAAAATGTTATGAAACCAGCTCAAGAAAAAGACAGAAAAGATAGATCAAATGCTTAGGATCCAGCCTCTTCGACGGATAATTCAAATGAAAAACCTCTTTTTTATATATAGGAGTCTAAGGAGTCAACAATATAACCAGCCGACCTACAATAAAATAATATAAGCCACAAAAATAACAAATAGAGGGATTCTATGGGGCACAATAATAACAATATGGGGACAATAGGGGCACAACAATATTAATAAGGGATACAACTACAATAGTAATGGGGTAATCACTAGTATTATAGGGACCCAACAGATTCAGAACTATCAAGGTCCTTCAATGGTGGGGTATCTCCACATATTGAATGAAAGGGAGCGACACCTGAATTTCCAAGCCAAAGAAAGGATGCTCTTTTTCCATTCACATAAGCATATGAAAGGAGAAACCAGTCTCACCAAACCTAGAGAACTTTCATCACTCTCTCTTGCAAGGACACCATAATATAAATGTAAAAAAAATCACAAAAAGATCCACACAGTCATTACACTAATTATGATTTTTATTTTTTACGAGTAAAAATTACCAGCCGCCTTCCTAATTGATGACCAATAAGGGGCTTGATCTTAATATATGATCTATTTTCATAATTACTATCCTCAACATGTTCTATTATTTAGAGTGATATTTCGTGAATTGGCAAGCATGTTTTTCCACATTTTGGTTTTTATATCCCACACAATTGGAATCCTGATACATTTGGCCTCCTCTACTTCCCTAGGCTACATGTGTTAAAGAGGGTACAAAACACTAATGATATGTTCTTTTGCCATAAGTTCTTCTCATTTTTTGGATGAATTTTGTGGAAATTTTATTCATGCCAATTATGTGGTAGGAAATAATGTTCCATTATTCTTTTTTATCATCTCTTGTTTATGAGTTAGCATGATTCTATTGTACTAGTTCATTACGACTATGCCATGTAAAGATAAAGTTGAGTGGGTTTTACATTTGATTTCTATTGTAGTTAACAACTGAATATATAAGTTTTCTGTTAGGTTGAATGATGGGACAACACACTTTGATTTCCACTAGTGCTCTCTTTTTCATATACTATCACAGGTGCACAAATACAAACTCACTTTTCTTTTTACCTGGATAAGCAAATGATGACAACTTTGTATTTTGTAGTGACAAGGATAACTATGTATTGGAGCTAGACCTTGAGCCCTTCAATTCATCCTTTCCTTACCCAACACGACCATCTCCTATTGGTAACGGAGTTCAATTTCTAAACCAACATTTGACTTCAATACTATTTCATGATAAATAAAGAACACAACCATTGTTGGATTTCCTTCGAGCATACAAATACCAAAGCCATGTAATTTTTCTTTCCTTGGTTAATATATTGCATCATTATGTTTGATAGTTAATTCATTATTATTATATGCCAATAAATCTCTGTCAAATAGCAGAAAAGGATGACCTCGCTGTTTTAGAGGTATATAATATGAATTAATTAAAAATTCACAAGGTTATTTCGATTCTCATCTTTCTACTTCACTTCTTTAGAGAAAACTATATATTCAAATACCAACTCAACTCAAACAAAACTAAAATATAGAATCCTAGTTATGAAGATGTTTCTCTCTCCATACCTTATAATGACATTATTTTTTTGAATTATACTTGAATTTCACTAATAATAACCTGGATTTATATATTTGTTTTAGCACAAAATTGAAATCATGGTAAAAATATGAATATCCCATTAAATATGAGCTAAATATGATTCAAAGAATATCACCTTTAATTTGAGCAAGTGGCATAGTAATTTCTGAGGTGTGAAGTTTTATTTGAGGCATTGTTTATTTATTTGTTTTGGTTAGAAAATGATTTTCTCTTGCTTTTATGTGACTTTCAATTTATCATATATAACATTTTGAGAAATGGGAAAGAATAATGTGTGACATTTATCTTGTAGAAATTGATGTTGAATGAAAGGATATAGAGTTTAACCAAGCTACAATCCGCTTTGGTAAAGGTAGAGGGACATCTTAAAAAGTTACTTAAAAATACACCATATACATAGTTTGAACATAAGTACTATATGGCTTTTTCGTTTGCAAATATTTTATTTTTTCTATCCAAGATATCTCAAAAAGACAAATATTGATATTGTAGAAATTGTTAGAGGACCTCATTGACGTAAATTTTTCTGATGTTCTACTTGATTGATACATTCTCATGACAGGAAGCTTTAAACATGAATTAATATGTTACCAAAACAAACTATATTCAAATTTTATACATATAGAAGATGAAAACAAATGTCAATTCATTAATTTGATTGTTACTTGACTCTGGTGTGGGCAGGTTACATGAAATTTAATTGGAAAAAGGATGGGGAGACAATATAGAGATCATGTCTTGGATATGATTCATTTGTTGTTGGAGATCCTTCAGGCACTTTAGCCATCGACTTTGGAAATGTTTCTAAGAAGTATTCATATGGTTCTTAATGTTGTGTTTCTTTCACCTCATGGTTATTTTGCGCAAGCAAATGTTTTAGGAATGTGTGATAAGATATCGATGGACAGGTAAATGACTTTTTTATAATTTCAATGTCTATTCATGATATCCTCTCTTTATTGTTTGATTGTTTTTTTAATGTTTATTTCAATTTTGCTTTGTATTTTAACTATGAAATTGAAAGTACTTGGTATTATGTCTGTTTAAACAACAACCAAAGCTTGAAGATGAAATCAATATTACACGATATTTATTGAATTCCTTTTAACTGTTTTGTATAGAAAGATTTTCATGATTATTATAAAAGTTTACTTTCATGTTTTTATTTGAGAACATGATGTTTATATATTTGACTAAGTTCATGCCTTAAACAACAAATTGTTGTTGCAAATAAAATGACAAGGATGAGACATTACACCTCAGATTATTTGTTTCAACAAGTTATTTATAGCTTGAGACTTTTAGCATGTAACTTAGTTAGCATGATTGCGCCTAAGCTTTCCCTGAAGGTTGAATACTAAGTTACTAAGGTGTTCTTTTCTATGGTGCCTTTAATTTATTTATATAGGTCATCTGACCACATAGTGGCCACTATCTCTGAACTAAAGAAAACTTGTTCGAGTTTCTTTCTTTTATGGGGAAGAATGGCTTTAACATTGTTGATGTTGAGGTATATGTAATATAAATCCATTATCGTATACTTTCATTTATATTCTAGTGTTCATCGTCTTTCATGTCTTACACTCTGCATTCTAGGTTCTTTTGTTTTCGAAAAAGGAAATCAGAATTGATGGTAAGCAACTGGATTTGAAGAAAGAGGAGAACACTAACACTGGAGCGACAAATGCAAAAAGAGAGAGAAGAGAACTGGTCTAGTGGTACCCTTAAATCCAATATCCCGCATAATACACACACATAGAGATTGATGTTCAAGTCTTCATAGTTGGTGAATTCACATGCAATGACTCGACAACACATTGATAATGTTTTATAGTGATGAAACAACATTTGATGTGTAAATTGTAGTCCAACCAATGTTAAGTTGGAAACCCATATTGCAATACTCGACATTTCATATAATATAATTTCTATGGTTGAAATTATTTATAGTTGCACTTGATATTGTTTAGTATTTTAACTAACATATGTAATTTTAAATTTTCTTATTAGATGAACCAATTCACATTGTATGATGTTATTTTTTAATTTAATCACAAAATCATACTAATTAATCTATGTTGATTAATAATGAACACATAAAATCAATCTAAAACTACTAAACTAGTAGTTTATATTGATTAATAATGAACACAAATAAAATGAATATACGACTAAATTAGTCGTTTATAATGATTATTAATGAAAATAAATGAAATGAATATAAACTACTAAATTAGTTGTTTATATAATGAATATGAAACTACCAAAAAAATATAAATGACTACTACAAATGATTAATTTTTCATTACAAATGACAACTAAATTTTGCATATATACAATTATTAGTAGCTAATCTACAATATCTTATAACATGACAAAAATTTAGTCATGTTTCTTTGGTCATTAATTTGTTTCAAACGACGACTAAAATTTACATATATATGACTATTAGTAGTTAATTTACAGTATCTTATAACACAACCAACATTTTGGTCATATTTCTTTGGTCATTAATTGGTTTTCTTAGATGATCGTATAGTAATATATTTTGTTGTATATTTGGTCATTAATTGTGGCAATTACTGACTAAAGCAATAACTAAATTAATGACCAAATTTATGACTAAATTAATGACCAAATTTATGACTAAATATATTGCTAGATGATAAAATTGAGACAATCAATTAATGACTAAGCAAAAAATGACTAAAAGTTGGTTGCGTTATAAGATACTGTAAATTAGATACTACTGGTCACCGACTGAAAAATAGTCATTTATATGTAAATTTTAGTCGTTGTTTTAGTAACTAATTAGCCATTTTGTACTAGTGTTCGAAAGGCTTATTGTTGACGATAGCATTCTTTTTAAACATCAACAATCTTTATGTCTACACATTGTAACTGGTTGAAGGAGTCCTACAACTAAGCACACCATCCATTATCTGTTTGAATTGTTTCTTATCATTCTCCATCTTGTTCACCTTGCTTCGCAACTCAACCACTGTGTTTTTATGTTTTTCTTCAACTTTGTTTATATATTTTGCACATTTCTTGCAAACGTCACAAATTAAGTTTTCATGCAAATGGAAAGGTATTAGTTTTCCCTTATAAGAGGGTATAGACAAGACTAATTTATCATTTTCTTCCTCATCCTTTGTTTGCACACCAACTTCTTTGGTTATTTTGATCTCTGGTTCCCAATCCTTTGTTAGTTTCATCTCTGGTTCCTATTCCTCTATTTGTAAAATCATTTCTTTTGTTAGTTTCATCTATGATTCATGTTCCTCTATTTGCACAGTTGTGCTTTTGGTCAATTTCATCTCTAGATTTTGATCTTCTATTTGCACAACAATGTCAACAGTCTATTTTTTTTCCAAGGGTATATTCTCTTGGACCCCTAGAGAAGGTATATCTATGACACCAATGGGTAGGTACTTTGCAACTTGGGCCAAGCAATTTAATCTATCAAAATTTTATTTTTGTCAAAGCTTATATGTTAGGGTTTTAAATTTGATTTTGTATCTCTCTTTCTTTCATTTGGAGAATCCTATTCTTCCTTAACAATGAAATATACAAAGGAAGATTTGTAGGGGTACTTACCGTTCCAACATGCTTCTTAGTCAATTTTGGCGGTGCAATTGGTTGGTCCTCCTCATCATCCCCATACAATTCTTGTGTTGCAATTTGTCGGTCCTCCTCAATATTCCCATACAATTCTTATGGTACAGTTGGTTGGCCCTCCTAATTTTCCCCACACAATTATTGTGGTGCAGTTGGTTGGTCCTTCTCATTTTTGGAGGACAATTCTAGTGGTGCAGTTGGTTTTTCCTCCTCATTGTTGGATTACAATTCTGGTGGTGTAGTTAGTTCATCCTCCACATCATCCCCATACAAAATTGTAAATGAGGCAAGGCCCTCTATTCCATACCATTCAAATACTCCTCATATGTAATCATAGTCAGAATAAGGAGATGGAACCATATCAAATTGTTCTTTTGTGTGAGAAAGGTGGCCTAATCCTTGTTCCATGAATCCTTTTTCCATGAATCCTTGCTGCATGCATCCTTTCTCCATGAATAATTCTTCCATCAATACATCCTGTGGATTCTATTTCTCTTCCTCTTGCTATTTCTCTTATGTTGTTTCTTCTGTAACAACAATGAGGGTTTTAGGAACTAGAGCAAGATTACCTTGCTTTCTCTTGTTCTGCTTGGATTTTGGCACTACTATCGAGCATTTCTTGTATCCTCTCAATCTTTTGGTGGCAGGTTTACTCCCCAATATTTCTACTTCATCATCATCGTCATCTTGTTTGTCTCCTTTCTGTGGAGATTTAGAAGCAAAATCCTTAGCAACCCTAGTTTGAACATTGGACGGCTTAGTTTCCATATGGAAAGGTTCTGTGGGAATTTCTGCAGTTGGGTGGTCATGGGGCGCAATTGCAGCTGGGGGGTCATGGGGAAGAGTTGCAGCCAGGAGTTCATGGGGTGGAGGAGTTGTAGATGGGGGGTCATGGGGTGAAGTTGCAGCTAGGAGGTCATGGGGTGGAATTGTAGTTGCCAGGGTATCCTCTGGCGAGGTTTCAACTTCAACGTGTAATGGGCTTCCAACTAGTTCATCCTAAGTTCTCCCTTTCGTTTGTAGTGCAACATCCACCAAAAGTTTAATGAGGCAGTGATGAGATAGGATTTCAAATGGCCTCTTTGATTTCTGCACAGATCAAGCCATATGATCTAGGGTTTTTTCAATAAAGAAATGCATGTTAACCAACTTGCCATGATGCAAGTCGTCTAAAAAATAGATGTGCTGGTAATAAATAATGACATAATGTCCTTTGCATGTGAAAAATCTCTGGGCAAGGAATGCGACATCTTTCTAGGGTTGTGGTAATTCCCTCTTATTAAATCTTGTGCTTGTCTTATGTAGTTGTTCACTTGCCTTAAGGAATTTTCGCACAACATCAGGTTGGGGTTATTGGGGCGCAAACCATTGTTCTCCCATTTAGGGTAACCTTATCACTTCTGCAATTGCTTCTTCTATTGCATGCACCACCACCCTTGCTACCTCAGATCTACCCTCCCTGTAATGCATGGAAAATTCTAGAGCTATATCGTCGGTATACCCTTGAAACCTGCTAATATACTTTATCTAGCCGACTTGTTCAACAAATGGTTTAACACGTGGAAATCCATCTAGAAATTATTCGCTACCTTCTCTGCAAATTCTTGAGCCTCCCATCTTTATTTAGAGTTTAGAGTGGCTAAGGTTGTGTTTGTTCTCTGCAACAATTCGAATGTGCGAGAACGGTGCAATGGAAGTTGTGGTAATGAATCCAATAACAATAAAACATGGCGTCGTCTATTGCAGCGACAATACCCAGTTAGGTGTTTCCGCAATGGTTGCAACCCATTTGCCATCGATTGTTCTTTGCTATCATTGTTAGAGGCTCTGTTTCCATTATACGCATTCAGGTGTTTCCACAATAGTTGCCTACCATTTGGCACCAACCATTTGTCGCTGTCATGGTCAGGGGAGATTTTCCTTCATAATAATTTAAAGTTTGATTACATGCAACTTTGTGGGCCCATGCAACATTACACTCACTCCTTAAATTACTTTCCTTAAAAAGTTTTGGTTACAGTTTATTAGTTATCCTTCAATGCATATTATAATTTTACATGATTAACTTCATTGATTTGCAGGTTGTTCATATTATTTTCATTGTTTGCAGGCTTAGCTGTTGTTTCTTTCATGTATGTCAGATCATGCTTCAATTCAAATCACTTAATATTGTTGTTGTAGCTATTGATAATGGAGAAATTCACAACAATTGAATTGTTTGTTTGGATATTTATACAATTCTATCCCTTGAGGTTGGACCTATGGATTGGAAAAATGCAAGATATCACAATTGCATTTTGCATTTAACCATGTATAAAGGGAAAATTATGATTGATCTATAAGATACCTTGGTTGGCTTGTAACCAAGGGTATCTCACATAATTTTTATTGAAGGGGCTTCTTTAAGAATTCGATCTCATTAGGCTTTTATTAGAGACTTGTATAAATATTGCATGTGTTACTCATGGATAATGAATGAATAAATGTTGCTAGAATTGGAAACGTGGAGAATTATTGAAGGCATTGTAAGGTCTCGTTTTGTAACATCTTTTGGAGTCCTCTATTTGATAATAAAAATATTTATTTTGCTATTCATTTTTGGGTTATGTTTAACGTGTTCTTAACTGATAAAATAACATTTGTAAAAGGAAATAGTGGTTCTCCCCCCACCCTTTTCAGTATTTCCAACAGATAGACAAAACTGAACTGTAATGAAAATCACACAACTGAACTGAAATGAACTGTTAGACACAACTGAACTATAATCAAAATGAGACATCTGAATTGTAATCACAATGTAGTTCCATTAATAGCATTGACTGAAAAAATACATTTTTTACATACACATGTTAAGATATAAAAAAAAGCACCAAAAAATAAAGTGAGCCCATCTATAAAAAAAAGCTAATATAAATATATAAAAAATGATGGACATAATGGTTGTTTATGCTGCTACAATATATCACAAGAAATAAGAACACCATAATAGGACTCCCACCATAATAACCCCAATAGCAATAACAATCACAAGAACAATCCATTCATTAACACACCATGTACATCGATGCTTGTAAATGACAATTGGTAGAGAACATGCTGGCTCCTCCACATATCTTGGACATCCGCATCCATTGGATGTTGCTTCACTGAGTATATCATCAACAACCCTTTGGACATCTAATTGGTAAGTTATGTTAAAACTTTGAAATTGTGCATCAATGTTTTTGGCTTGTTTGTGGAAGCGTTTCAAATTTTATTTTCTGACTTGGTAAATTGCAATCATTTGATTGGTTATCAACTCTAAATTGGTGTAAGTGATAATGTCACTTGCACCATAATTCCTTGTTTCTCTTATCCCATCAACCAGGGCAAGATAATAGGTTTCATTGTTTGTGGTTGTCCCAGGTATTTCTCTACTATTTTGATAGACTTGGCGTAGTGCTTCATTATGAAGCACAAACCTAGTTTGTGCTTGGCCTAGGTTTAGATGGCACCAACCCTGGATGATCAATGTCCACTTTTGCACCATCTGCAAAAGATGAAAAAAATTAAATGAAAAAAACAATTTAATGAAATATTGTTAGATTGTTAAAACAAGGTTGTAGCAACTCATTGTTGCAGTAACGAAAACTCACTGTTACAATGGACATAACGCACTTTTACAATGGCTGCAACTCACTGTTATTGTGGTTGCAACTCGTTGTTATAGTGGTGTCAACTCATTGTTACAGTGGCAACAACTCACTATTACCATGGCAGAAACTCCCTGTTACAGTGGCGGCAACTCACTGCAGTGGTGGCAACTCACTATTACATTGGCAGAAACTCATTATTACAGTGATGACAACTCATTGTTACAAACTCACTGTAACAATTAGTATTTTCGCCATTGTAACAGTGAGTTGTCACCATTGTAACAATGAGTCGCCACCACTGTAACAATGAGTTCCCACCATTATAACAATGAGTTGCCACTAATAGGATAATAACCATTGTAATAGTGAGTAATATAACAACACCACTATCACTTTATCAATAAACCAAGCTAACATGATAACTCGTCTTAAGATGATAGGTCCTCCTGCACCAAGTTAACATGATAGCTCATATTTGCAACTCCTATTTCCTCTTTAATTCTATAAAGATTATGAATTTTCCAATGTATGCATAATGTAAATATGAATCAATAAAGGTCTTCGTGATCTTACCTCTAAGAAATATGAGAATTTTTGGGTGATGGAGATGTCTCATCAAATTTTCAATTACAAATTATAAAAAGCTAATAATTTTCTCATTTGTTTCTATGGCACACTAATTCCATGCCCAGTCTTCTATATATTTATTTTTTAGAAGCTTCAAACCATTGTGAAGTTCCTTCAATAATACAACATTCAATATAGAAATGAAACAATGTCCTTTTGGAAAAGGAAGACTCCTACTAAAGTACCTACACCTGAAATACCTATACCTAAATGGAGGATAAAAACGATATTCAATATGAAAATGAAACAATGTATTTATGGCGAAGGGAGACTCCTATGGAAGTACCTATACCTGAATGGAGGATAAAAACACATGTAACAGAGGAATAAAGAAATTTTAATGGAATTTATATTAGAGTAGCTATCAAGATAATTATCCTATCAATGATTTTATATAAAAGCAATTTTCTTAGTAAGATCCTTTTATTTTTCTTTGAATTCACATTATTATATATAAATATACATACCTAATTTTACAACCAATGTTATATATAAAAGTTATGCGGGTTAGTTCAATTGGTTCAATTGGCTCATTTTAATTTTTTATATTCTTTGATATATATTGGTTCAAAGAATACTCAAGTTTGATGTTGAGCCAAACTAGATGACAACACAATGAAAAGGAATAAAACAACAAAAAATTTGAAGTAAACTAGATGAAATAAACTTGGAAGAAATACCAAATAATTCATGAATTCTACCAACAAATTACAAACAATGGGGGCAAACGAGTTGCCACAATGGTGACTAGTGAGTTTTCGGAATGGTGACCCAGATAAGTGTCGTAGCGGTAACTCACTGGTCACCATGCGGCAAATCGATTGTCAGTATTGTGGAAACTCCCTAGAACAACATTTCAGAGCTAAAATAATGCAGATAATTGCAGATAATTTGTAGAAAATGCATATAATTTGTAAAAAAACAACAAATTTACCTTTGCAAATGGTCACTTTTTCTCGCTTGGAAGAAGAGAAATGCAGTCGACAAATTGCTGAAAACAATAGGAAACTCTCCCTCTGAAAACAATAAGCAACTCATCTTCTGAAAACAATAGGAAACAATAGGCCTTTAGGAAAATATCTTAAAACGCCTGCAACTCTGCCCTATTTTTCTCTTGCTCGATGGAATGGTTGCACTCTCCCCTATTTACTCGGGAGCTCTGTTTCCTCGGTCGACGAAACTCTCCCCTGTTTTCTCGGGAGCTCGATAAAATGGTTGCATTCTCCCTTATTTTCCCTCATTGAAATGAAAGCCCATCTCCTCTCCCCTGTTTTCTCTCCTCTCTTGACAGAATGAAATCTCGTATCCCTCTCCCATGTTTCCTCTCCTCGCTCGATGGGATGAATGAAATTGAATGTCAAAATGAAATTATATGGGGCGGAAAAATTCAATTATGTGCGACCTTGTCTGACCTGCCATGCTCGATAGATTTGATGATTTACGAAAATTTACTCTGCACTCGCCTCTGGTTAATGGGGTTAATTTCTAATGGATTTGGGTGGATTTGCTAATTCATATTCGAAATTGGGGTCGTCACTCTGTATACAACTCATATGTGACTATTAGTGAAGGAGGGCTACTTGTGACTTCGGTGAGTGTGTCGCTACGTCCCTTCGGTGAGCTGTCATGTTGTAAGCAGCGAGTTGGCCTACAAATGGGTGTTGAATGACGAACCCTGAAATGACTGTTAACTTCCAATGGGAGCTAGACACGAACGTTAAGATTAACTTTGGGGACGTTAGTTTTTCGTTGTTAGGAGTTGGGGAGGGATGGATCCTGGTTGCCATAAGGGCCTCGCCGATAGCGGGGGGGCATGAAACCTGAAGGTTGTTTCATCGACCCGTTAGGCCACTCCATGAAGGAGGTATACTTGTCACTTCAGTGAGTGTGTGGTTGCATCCCTTCAGTGAGTTGTCGTGTCGTAATTGGTGAGTTGGCTTGCAAACATGTGTTGGACGATGAACCCTGAAACGACCGTTAACTACCAATGACAGTTGGACACAAACATTTACATTAGAATTTGGGATGTTAGCTTCTCGTTGTTAGGAGTTGGGGAGGGATGGGACCTGGTTGCCAGAAGGGCCTCACTGGCGGTGAAGGAACACGAAACCCGGAGGATGTTTTGTCGACCCGTTAACCCACTCCTAATTTAAATTAACAAATTAAAAATAGTAATAACAAAAAAAATTAATGTTGGTCATAATTACAATACTTCAATTTACACTTTAATCTTATATAAATTTATAAAGAGATATAATGTAACGAAAAGTAAAAATAGTTTAGCTTTTATTACGAGGAAGAAATGTAAGGAGTAAAAACATATAATTCACTTTTTACTACAAGGGAGAAATGTAATTTTTTCACATGACAAGAAATAGTATTATTAATATTACATTATGTGTCATTCACTCTAAGTTTCGTTTACATGTGATATTTAAAACAAAATATATTTATAACAAAAATATTTCGCTAAAATATTTCAATGTACATATTAAATAACATAATTTATAGATACTTTATATAGAGAAAATAAAGTAATTTAAATTGATATTTTTTTTCATATTTTCACTTTAGTGAGAAAGATGGAGAGAATTCTTAATCCATTAATAGTTTCTTTTTAATTCAATGTACATGGGATATCTGTAAAAATTTTCAATGTTTAATATGGATTTCATATTTAATATTTTATAAAATATTAATAATAAAATAATTAAATGTATACATACAAGAAAAAATTATGAGGGGGCATATTTTAACATTTTAATGCGGAGAATGTGAATTATAAATCAAATATTTGAATTTCAACTACATATATATTATACCAACCTAGATCCACTTAACTCCGGATCTCCCAAGCGCCCAGATAGATCAAATATCTTTTCACTCTAAAAGATGTTTGAATCTCAATAGATTTGATCCCTCTCAACGCTTGGTAGATCCAAAGTTAAGATGGACCTATGCTATAGGTTATCAAAAACTATGACTTAAGTTTTTTAAATTTAACAATAGATTGAATTTTATAAACCAATATTTAATTAGTTAAATTGTATTTTTGAATATATATTACATATTGAATGAGTTACACCATTTCATCTTATTAAGAACTAACTAAATTATTTTACTTTTAAGTATTTTTTCCTTGTGATTATTGAAATATTTTACTAATTAAGTTAGACTGAATATCAAAGAAATATCTAAGCAATAGAAAATATTTATTGTAATTTTACAATCATAGTTTCAACCATACTAAACTTTGTAATTTATAAAAATATCTTTGCATTTTTTTAAAGTAAGTCGTTTTTCATGCAATTTCATATATAAAAAATTGATATAAGTTCACCAATACATAATCTATAATAAATATTATTTCATAAGAAAAACATCGCAATGATAAGCATCTAATAATCATAAACATTATCTAAGATACACATTCGAAATCACTACCATCATCTAGTTATATACACCTCTAGCGCATATAAACGCCATTAGCTAACATACAAATCCAATAATCTAACAGACCATTATCATCGTGATCACATGTAACAAAACACAAACATTGTAATCTAACATGATCACCACACACATCCTCAAATTAATATAATTCTCATGTCAAATAACTGTTATCACATACACATCTATTTGCAAGCACATTAAATGAACATATCTAACATGACCTAACGATATACACATCAACACCAACATATAAGTTAAGTACACAAACATGAACAAAACAAATGTAATATAATATATATACAAACAAGTCAAATAACTACATCAAGTCAAATAAGTGCAATCAAATATATGATAAAACAAACGTAGTGCCAATCTGGTCTACAATAGAAGACGATGGATGGTCAACTAATGCATGATCAACGTCTCTGGAGGAGGAGGTGGCTAGTCTGCAGTGGAAGATGATGGATGGTCAACTATTGTGCCCTCAACACGGTCTAGAAAACTCTAAGGTGGAGGAGGAGGTGGATGGTCTACTATATTAGGAGAAACTTAAGGCACATCCTCTAGCTTTGGCATCTCATCATCAGGGGAATGACAAGGTGTACTACTAGAAGGATCACTTACACCTTGATCATGACCATAATCCAATGGGGTAGTACTACCAGAAGCATCATGATCACCACCCCCATCATCATGATCATGATCGTCACTAGAAGCATCAAGATCATCACCACCCTCACTTGATGTATTTGTCGTTGCATGATGTTGGCCTACATCCCTCATCGTTGCCAGTTCCCAACTAGCTCAGATGATATGTCGCATAAGAGACATCATATCACATGGACAGTCCCTATAGAAATCCACGAACATCAGAACCACATTGAAATCCCGAGGCCTCACAAGGTTGATTCCTTACAAAACCAAAACTCTGCCTAATATATTGCAGTAGTCTATCCAAAATCGCAGACAAGCCATAAAACCTCGGACGCCTACATCCCCCTGAGAATGTGCCTCAGCCTCTTGGGCCTCGCCCATCTCCTCCATCCGGTGGTGGGGGAGGAGGCATGTCCCCATAAAATGAGCCGACGTCTACAAAATATATAGCACACAAAAATAATTAGACAATTTCATTAAACAATTTAATAAAAAAAGGTAAAGAATGTGCTACAATAAATTTTATTTTAATTCATTAAAACAAGAAAATGAACCTAGATTAATTTAAAGAAAACAATAATATTACCTCTATCATCTAGAGTCTCAGCCATTGTGAAGAGGTTGTTGGGACACCCTCTCCAATAAATTCGCATGTACATAAATGCCAACGTGATAAAGGCATGGTCATCCTCACTGGATAGTAGCACCAATGCCTTGGGAGGAGTCCTGGTTGGATACTCAAAAAGGCCCCTCTAGGGCATCATTTCCTCCCATATGCGCATCTAGACTTCAATGATTGGCCTAGGAGGGCGATAATCAAATGTAGGCCTCATCTCTGAAACCTCTCAAAAATAAACAAAAAAAACTCAGAAGTGAAAGGGAAGGTCTCCCTCACATGTCTCAATGCACGAAATTTATCTAAAGCCATGAAAAACTTCCTCAAAAAAATGGCAGACCATCTGATGCAATGTGTCACTTGAATCAAATAATCAACATAATACAAAAGAGGACAACTAGTGCGTTGCCCATTACTACTAGAGTGTGCAATGGTGATGAATAATAAGGAGAGGCACCTAAACTCCTTTGTGTTATCTCAATTTAATCAATAATTTTTAAAGCGCTGACAATGGGGTTGTTAGCGCTGCTTTGAAATAAACAAGGTTAATATGAATTTTTGTAAAAATGGTAAGTTAAAAATCTGTTTTTTTCAATAAAAGGAAGTAACTTTGGGCACAGTTTATGAATAGATGGAAACTAAAAGAGGTTTTTTCGAAAACAAGCCCATTAAGAAAAACCTCTCATCTTTTGCACAACTATAATGGTTTGAGATATTTGAATTGATCTTTGAAGGCTATTTTTCAAGAATTCGCCAAAATTAGTTTTAGCTGAAAGTGAACTTTTAAAGCCCAAGTGATGTATAAGAGTGAATCATTCTCCATATAAGTTCTCTTTTTGTGATAAGTAAAGGGTCTTATTTGTTGTAAATTGTGAGAAAACTTGAAGCAATATCAAAGCTATAATAGTTTTAGGAAAAGGGTAGATTAATGAAACATTTGATAAATCTTTAATGGTAATTTTTTCCAAATTTATCTTACTTATTGTCACAAATGCAAGGTAGAACATTCCATTTTGAATGTCTTTTGAAGTAGGCACAATGCTTTTATTCTATAACATTCACTTACCACTAAGTACAAAGGAGTGATTTTTTGACATTTTAGTCAAATTGTAATGTTCTTAAGTAGGAATATAAGTGATATTCTAAACAAATAAACAATGCAACAACATAAAATTAAAAACATGCATTATACACCCAAAAAATATTGTAAATCTAGAACTGTTGAGCCATATATTATAAAATATGAGAACATAGGTACAATATAAATGAAATGGTGCACTTGGGCTTGCCTCAAGGACAAGTTGGATAAAACCCAGGTGATGGAATAACTAAGGTGATGGCTGCTTAGTT
This sequence comes from Pinus taeda, assembly GCA_000404065.3. Lineage (NCBI taxonomy): Eukaryota > Viridiplantae > Streptophyta > Pinopsida > Pinales > Pinaceae > Pinus > Pinus taeda. Next base: position 21,665 of record APFE030556852.1, on the reverse strand, counting down.
GCTACACCACTCTGCATTGCGTTGTCCCAGTTAAATTGTTGTTCTATTGACTTTGACCTGTTGGAATGTGCCCAAAGACAACCCATAAATTTATGTCATTTCAGCCTTAGATTCTTGGACAAAACCCAAAAAAACCCAGAAGGGAATTTTTCTAGTTTTGACTTTGGATTTTCGACCTCCTTGGAGCCTCTCTCCAGTTGTTACTGCCAAATTCGATTTGCATGAAACAGCCTGAAAATCCACCTAGAAACACCCCTCAAATGTTGGGTTCATCTATGATAATTGATTCCTTGCTCCTTGGATGATCCTTGGCCTGGATGGCTGCTCTCCTAAGTACCACGAATTTGCTGCCAAAGGCCTCTGCGCAATCCCTCTACCCAGAAATGCGTACTACTATGATCATTGACCGGATGGCTACAAAACTTAGAGAAAATGTACTCAACCCACTACCTTTCCTGCTCCAAGAACTCCTAGTAAGCTAGGGACCTCCCAGCTGGCTCGAACCTCTTCTGCATGTTTTTGGCTGCCCAGAAAGTATGCAATCTCCTCCTCTGCGTGGTTGCATGGAATGTATGTCAACGCTGGAACTCCTGAAACATCTGTGGAACAACCTCCCTAGGGTAGGCATGGATAGTCCCCAAAGTATAGGTTGAATCTCCCCCGTGGAAGACTCGTGGCTAAACAACCGACATACTCTCTAAGTTGCAGAGCATACAAAGGTAAGTTTGTTTGTCAAATGATCAAGAGGCTGCAAAATGAGAGCTCCTTCATATTTTATCACCTTGGGTCCACTTTAGTCTCTTACGGGCCCATCCTTCCACTAATTCGATTCCCTCTAATGCATTCCCTGGCCAAGTTCGAATTATTCATGTGGGTGGCCCCCACATTCCACTAACTGCCAAAAATAAAGTCAAATTGCCTATAATTCTTAAGTTCTGGGTGTGGGGTCCTCCTGCTAAGCCAAATATGATGCCAAAATTGTGTAGCTGCACCCCATGACTATACATTTGAGAAGGGACATGACAGTCCTCCCCTCCCAAATGTTGCTTGCCCTCAAGAAACCTCAAAGTCGGGTGCTCCAGTATGTGCTCACCCTCCCAGGTGGCATCCTCAATCGACAAGTTCTTCCAGTGTACCAAGAACTCACTGATTGCTTTTCTTCTTAGTCTCCTCTCCCTGCTCTCTAGAATGGCCTCTAGTTCCAACACCAAATGGCCCTCATCATCCAATGGGGGTAAATTAGTTGTTGCGGTCACCTGTTATCCCAACACCTTCTTTAGGCATGAGACATGAAATACATTATGGATTACTCCCCGGAGGCAATTTTAGCTCATAAGCCACCTCCCCAACCTGCCTAGTCACCTAGTAGGGCCCATAAAAGCATGGTGGTAGCTTTTCAACCCACTTTTATTTCAGCATAGATTGTTTGTAAGGCTGCAATCAGAGGTATACTAGGCCCCCCTCCTCAAAGTGCCTCTCTATCCTATGTCGATTTGCATATAGTTTTTGTTGATTTTGGGCTATTGCTAGATTATCCTTGAGAGATTTGAGGATATCTTGGCTCTCTTGGACCCAATCTTTGGCCTTTGGGGCCCGAATGTCTCCAAAAATAACATTAGCAAAAGTTAGTGCATCATAACTGTTGCACAAAAATTGTCACCTTGACATTCTGCAATCTGTGTGAGTCCATCACCACTCATACTTTCCTCCTTTGCAAGTCTTAAACCTCAGTTCTTCATATCAAGCCTTGAAAATAAGAGAAAGCCCTCGAAAGTCTCTAAAACTCTGGTTCTGCACTTTCTCTTAGCATTACCTGCGGTCCCACACCTAATGGTCATGTCCCCTGCGCACCTGACCACTCCGTCTCTGTGTTATGGGTCAGGACCCTTGTAAAAGTTAAAAAGGCACAAACATATTCTTAAAAACTCACTTTGAGTCATTTCTGGAAGTTTCTGGAAGGAATCTTGAGGTGGCAAGTTCGCTCTTTTAAGGTTCATGCATCCCATACCTTAAGGAGCTAACCCCTTGATGTGAGGAGCTTATCCTTTTGAAGGAGGACTCTATCCCTTCATAGGTGGACCTGTAACCTCCTTACTTTGCACTATAAAATGAAGCATTGGGCTAGTTTCTTGGGAGGTTGAAAGCCAAATATTTTTGAGGTGAAATGCTGTTGGAACTTAGTCTTCCTAATTGAGCTTTTGTGAGGAGAGATTACATACCTCTTTTATCTCATTTGGAAGAGTGTGAGGCTTGTCAAAGTAAAGGAGATTCTTGTTTCAAACCCTGGGAAGAGCTTGTACAACATCAAGGCACTAAAGGTTGTAAGGTTCTTCTATTTCAAAGTTAATATAAATAAGTTTATTTTTCTCAATAAGCTGTGTTTTATGGTTTATTTTATGGATTCTTTGATCATCATAATGAACATGATTTATGATATTAGCTATGCAGGTGTTATTTGATGTGTGCTTGTTTGTGATTGCAGGTTCTCAAAAGGAAACTCTTTCGAATGATTGAATGATGGATGCTACAGACTAGCGTTGGACTTAAGGTAGGGTCTTAACACCTCTGTAGTTTTTATTAATGAATCGCAAAATGTTTAGAGAAAGGTAGATTTGCTTGTCCTGCTTGTTGCTAGATCTCTTTTGATACTAGGGAGATCGGCCTTGTCCGCAAGATCGATTTATTCGGCCAACAAATTGGTGACTCTGCTGGGGAACTGAATTTGGTTTTTGGTTTCCCTTTGTCTTTGACCTGAGAAACTTGTTCTTGTTTCTAGTTTTTGCTTGATGTGTGTGGGATTGGGTAGTTTTTAGGATATGGATTATTTTTTGTTTTTTCGAAATTTTCAAGAGGACCGCACTTTCTTTTTACAGACAATGCAAGCATCTCCACATTGTTCCTTTAGTGCACAAAGCGGTACCGCATCTGGTTCTTCTGGAAGCCTGTGGACCCTATGAAATTTTTTGAAAAACCTAAAATGTTTTCTTCCAGTTAAGTTTAGGTTTCATTTACGACTTTTAATGTCTACCCATATTTGCATGTGTTCTGTCAAAAATATCTTGTGAGTAAGTTCCATTGGTATTTTTGTTTTAGATGATTTTCTAGAAGTTTTGCATGCCTGGATTGATTTTCAATTGGTCTCTGTAGTGAATCAAAGATAAGAAGCCTAAGAAACCTTAGATCACCCTGGTGTCTTTTTGTTTTCTTGATGAGTCTGAATGGTTTGTGAAATCTGTCCTTGGTGGAAAATAGATTTTATTTTCTCTATGCAAATCTTTGAACGAACTTGGTTATCAGTTTTGAATTTCATTTTTATAAAAGAAAACATAGCTAGATGTTTTTTGATTGATTTGTTATTCTGAATGAATTAATCCTTAATTTACTGAACAACTAAGTAAAACGTCTTAAAAAAGAATTGAAGCTTTTATTTAAATTAGGTTTTTAGAAGTTTTTAGATCTCAAAATTGTTTTTGTAGTTTTGAGTGTTTTCTAGAAATTGTAGAATCTATTTTGAAAGAATCGTTTTTTGTAGTTTTTGAGTGTTGAAAAAGAAAAGGGCTTTATTGTGAGCATAATTAGTAGTCTCGTTGAAAAATACAAAAAGATTTTATTTTCATTTACATGTTGAAAGAAAGATTTGTTTTTCAAAGAATTGCATTCTCAAACTCTTTCTCTTAGCTAGAAATTCATTAAAGGAAAAAACGGATTGTTTATCATTCTTAGGTGCATTTTTAGTGTTTGGAGTTGAGTCTTCACGCCATCAAAGTAAAATTTCCATACCTATTGACTTAAAAAACAACCAATAAAAGTAACACTTGATTAAAATTGATCTAGCAATCTTTTTTTTCTAGGGCTCTTATCACCAATTTAGCTTAGGCTAGAATCTTGGAGTAGGGAGTAATTAACTCTCCAAGATAGTTAAAACAAATAAGTAGCTATATCTTGCGGTAGGAAATAAATCCAATTGTAATTGATATAATCTGGGAAGCTTCTCTTAAAGGAGTCAATCACGAGATCATGTCCGAACCTTTGAGACAATCAAGTCTGTCTCATTGGGAAAGATAGAAAATTTGCGTGTATTATAAATGGTAAACCTCGGATTATCCATTGTCGAGGAGCCTGAGGTCACTTGTTGGTAAACCTCGGATTGATCATGTCAAGGAGCCTTCAAGGGGATTGAGCTTTGTTACTCTGCCCTTGCCCGTAGATCGGATCGTAGACTATTCCCCCAGTTGTATTTGTTGTTGTTGGTAACCTTAGTGTCCATAAACTTAAGATTATTTCCTAAGGTGATGGTGAAGGATGGGTCTCACTATACCTGGAACAGATGTCGACTAGACTCACTTGGACTCTTTGGGGGGTTCTCTTCACTCGAGACGATTTTTTGTGAAGAAACTTGTGCCAGTCTGTTTCATTAAGCAGGCTTTCTGGGTAACTATTCCAACCACCCTTTCTGTATTAAATTCTGTGATGTTGGATTTCATCACCAACTAGTGTTTTTGGTACGGAAAGTCACTGTTTGTGTGTGGTTTCAACTCTTAGATTTTTTAGGCGTGTGCTTCAATTGTTTGGTTCTTTAGAGACCTTAGGTGGTTTTATTGAAATTTTATTTGTTTGCGTGTGAGTAATTAAATATTTAATCATGGCTGAATTATCAAGACAATCCCGTAGACTTCAGGGGCAACCTCCCGAGTATACACCAAGCCAGATTAAAGGGCTACGAGCTCTTGTATTGCCTCGTGACAGTAGAGTTGGGTCACCAGAAGCCAGAGAGTCTTCCTTAATTGTTCATCCTGATTATCAAGTATAGACAACAGAGTATATTTCTGAGCCAATTTCACTTTCCGGAGTTATTGGTAGTTTTTATCCTACTAGTGAATTACCTGAAGAACTTGAAATTTCTGAGCCTGAAACTAAACCTGCTCCTACTCCATCTTCAGGATTTGCTTCTCCAACTTCTAGTGGTCCTGGTTCATCCAGGGTGGGAAGTATCATTACCCAAAACCTTCCTTTTGGACTCATTTCTATTGAAGAACTTGTTAGTCCGGACGAAGATATAATTCTCCCTAAAAATCAATTGACTTTAGAACTTAGGGAGCGTGAATCAATTTTCTACAATCCTTTTAGGAGTGACACTTGGTACGTATCATTGACAAAATTTTTAGAAAACCCGGGTCTTAGTTTTTCACCACCTCGAATTCCTTTTCATCCTACACCCAGAGGTTATTATCCTCCTTTGAAGATGTCGAGACAGTCATCTATGTTTTCCCAAACACTGGAAACATTTTTATATGACGGTCCTTCGGTTCCTTCGGGGTATCAGTCACTCACTTGTACTTTTTCAGGAGCATCTCCTCAACCAATTGAACATGTGATATCAACTGGTAATAATGGAACTCAAGCGTTGAGCGAAGAAGAAATTCTTATGATGTCTGAGACTATTTCGAATCCGCAACCTCAAGGTAGTTAGTTACCGCCTGGGGGGCAACCCCAAGGTAGTCAGTTACGGCCTAGGGGGCAACCTCAAGGTAGTCAGTTACCACCTGGGGGCAACCTCAAAGACAGTACATACCGTTAGGACAGTACGTACCTCAAGGTCAACCCTTGTATCAATATATACCTCAAGGTCAACCTCAATTTTAGTACGTGCCTCAAGGCTATCAACCTCAAGGTCAATACCCAACTCAATGTTTCCAACCACCTTCTGGTCAACCATTTGTACAAGGAACTAGAAATGTACCTCTCAATTATCAGCGTTACGCTCAACCCGGTTATGGTCCTCAATATGCTCAACCTTTTATGAGTCCATACCCCGGAATGAACATGGTGTGGGATCCATCTCAATAGAGTTTGCAGCTGAATGTGCAGTTATCAAGTCAACCTGGACAACCTTTGGTTTCTGGTCCAACCCAGCAACCTGTCCAGTCTACTGTTCAAACTTCTGCACCTGGTGTAGTTCATCAGTCTGGGCCTAGTTCACCTCGAACTTCGCCTCAAATTGCTGCTGCAACTACTGTAGCTTCTGTTCAATCTACCCAACCTACTTCTAGAGTATCGGCAGCTCCGGTTTCTACTGTTCCTGCATCAACTCCTCAAGCCTCTTTACCACAGTCAGGACCTACAGTTCAGACTTCGGTTTAGATGCATGTAGGACAACCTGGTCCAAGTACGGTTGTCACAAGTCAACCGTAATTCACTTATCAACCATACCAGGGACAGTACCGATTCGGTCCTGCTGTGCAAAACCCAGTTTATTAGTATCAACTGTACCCTGGATATACTTATCAGTAACCTCAACAACCCCAGTTTGGTTCGGTTAATCCTGGTTTTCCGGGAAGATATAATATTCCCAATGCAAATCCAATTCCAAGTTATCCTAGATATCCTCCTCCTGAGGCTGGTCTTGTGACCCAAGGTTTTTGAGACCCTAACCGTCAGTTACCATTTATTGCAACTTTGGATTTACCTGATTTGTCGCGCCTTACGAATGATCTAATTAACTATCTTCCGTATTGACCACCAATGCCTAATAAGTTGCCCAGTGATATCCCGAAGTTCAAGGGTAAGTCAGGAGAGGATCCGTCAAATCATGTGATGACTTATCACCTCTGGTGTGCATCTAATTCCATTATTGATGATTCAATTCATTTACGTCTTTTTCAACGCACTCTGATTGGTCTTGCTGCCAAATGGTACATTGAGTTACCACGAGGCTCTTTTTATAATTTTAGTCAGTTAGCCACTTCTTTTTTAACTCATTTTTAGTTGCCTGTCAAATACGCCAACGGCATGGAATTATTAACTTCATTAAAACAATCAACGTCCACATATATTTCAGATCATATTCATGAATGGCGACGTAGACGACGTTTAGTGAAAGTTTTTACTCCGGATCAAAGTTTAGTAGAATGGTTTGTTAAATCATTATTACCTAAAATCACTGAAGATGTAGCTAAGGCAGGAGTTGTTACTGAAGAGCAAGTAATTGCCCAGGTTCAGTACCTTAACCTCATTTATACGTAGTCAGGTACTTTACATGAAAAAATCACCGACCTTCCTAAAAATAATCAAATAACTGTAGCTCCTTCAGGGTCTCATGCCGCTGATGGTATGATTGGTTCAGTTAGTACCCAAAGCAAGAAGAAATATTCAAAGAATTCTTCTCCTATTATAACTTTACCAGATTCCCCGACAGGAGACTCTTCCGCTGAAATTCCTGCCGATATCCATGTCGTAGAATCATCTACGGCCAAATCAAAATCCAGTGGTAAAAAGAAGGGTAAGAAGAAAAATAAACAAAACTCAAAAGAAAAATCAGATAAAAATGAATCTACTGACGAAAAATGTAAACCTCGCTATCCTTGTCTCATTTGTGATGAGGAGCATTTTACAAGAGACTGTCCACATCGACCTGAGGCTTCAAAAGTCGTCAAAGGTTCTCAAACGCCTGCTACCTTGAAGGATCCTTTTCCTAGTAAAGATACTAAGATGATCAGTTCTTCCTCAAATGCCTCAGAAGAACCCATTAGGATGATGTCTCATGTCAGGATTGCGACGCGATCGCAAGATTATGGTAGTAAAAGTCTTGTTGGTGGTAAGGAAGCAGAATCTTCTAATTCAAACCCATCAACTTCAACTCCTTCTGCTTCTGATCTGCTACAGATCGAGAAACCTAACCCTGAATTAGTAATCAAACCGCCTGCTAAAGGTATACTTCAGAAGTCAGCTTTCAATCCACATGCGAGACCTGCTCAGAATTATAACATTGTTGAAGACTTAGTTATTTCCCCTTCAACAATGTCGGCTTTGGAGGTGCTGCAATCATGCCCAGCACAGCGTAAATTACTATTGTCGGCTATAGGAGCTGTTGATATTCAGGATTCGAACCTTATAATCTTCGATTTAGAGAATAGTACACCCCTCCTACCTCATCAAATGGCTTTCCAGATTCCAGTGTTAGTCAAAAATAGACATTGCTTTCGAATTGTGATTGATGAGGGAGCTTCTACGTGTATTATGTCGATCCAATGTTGGAGATCGCTTGGTTCTCTAACACTCAATCAGTCCTTGACGATTCTAAAGGCTTTTGATGGCTGAGGGTTCCATCCTTTGCCATTTTGCAAGATTTACCTATAGGGGTTGAAGGCAAAACTATAAATCTAGATGTGGAAGTGGTTGATGCCCCTCTAGATTACAACCTTCTCTTGGGTTGCAGTTGGTCTTACGCCATGACTGCTATTGTTTCATCGGTCTTTTAGCTTATCAAGTTTCCTCATAATGGAAAGATCGTTACAATAGACCAGCTGACTTACTTTTCATCTAACCCAGCCTCTTCAGATAGTATTCAACATGTCGGTAAAACAACTATCCCTTACAAGGATGTTGGGATAGGTTTGATTAAAGATTCTGGTTTACTAGGAACTTTTTCTTTCCCTCCTAACGTATCGCCTTCTATTGCAACTATTCATATGATTTCATAGCACTATTGCTTTTGATGATCCTTGGATCGTACCTTCCGATTCTGAGGTGGATTAATTTGGTAACGCGATGCCTTTGAGTCCCTTTGAAATTGCATATCAAGCTGTACAGTTGTTTTCTGACTCTTGTTCAACCAAAATTGATCCAATGAATGTGGTCCATGGGGAATCGCTTTCAATATCAACCTCAGCTTCAACAACTTTTTCTAAGCCTATTCATGCTGATAAGCAGATTCACGAACTTTTGTCTGTTGATGATTTACCATGGGAAGATTTTCATCATCGATCTTCATTTTACCTGAGATTGATCATTTTGAAAATGATTTCTCATCTATTTTTACAGCTGACTATGTCAAAGAACCACATAATCCATTGCAACATCCTGATTATGAGTTAAATTTGGGAAATATCTCTCGAACAGTTCCTATTGACATTTCAGTTAAACCTGTAATTATTGAAAACATTCATATAGGTACTTCTTGTACGGATGATGAAATCCAAACTTATAAATCCCTATTTCAAGAATTGCGCGACGTGTTTGCCTGGTCATATGTAGAAATGCCAGGAATCAATCCATCAATTGTTGTCCATGAAATTAAAACTTACTCGGATGCTAAACCTGTCCGGCAACGTTTGCGTCAGATACATCCGCGAAAAGCTGCTGCTATTAAAGCTGAAGTTGGGAAATTTCTTCGTGCATGTTTGATTTATCCAATTCCCTTAATGGATTGGGTATCGAATACTATTCCTGTTAACAAAAAACAAGGGACGATAAGAATATGTATCGATTATAGGGATATTAATTGAGCTTGTCCTAAAGACAATTATCCACCCCCCTATATCGATCAAATTATAGATGATTGTGCCGGCAGTGAAATGTTCTCCTTTATGGATGGTTTTTCCGGTTACAATCAAATCAACATACTCCCTGCTGATCAACCAAAAATAGCTTTCATTTGTCCATGGGGGACATTTGCTTATTGCAAATTACCTTTTGTATTGAAGAACGCTGGAGAAACTTTTCAAAGAGCTATGTCTTACACATTTCATGACATCAAGCACATTTTGCAGCCTTATCTCGATGATTTACCTGCCCATTCATTACGTAGAGCTGATCATCTCACTCATTTACGAGCAATCTTTATGAGATGTAGGCATTATCGAATTAGGCTAAATCCACACAAATGTGTTTTCTGTATAAAAACAGGTCGTTTACTGGGATTTGTCGTTTCAAAAGCTGGCATTCGTGTCGATCCCTCGAAGGTTGTCAAATTACCTCCTCCTTCAACTGTCCACCAACTCTAAAGTTTGCAAGGGAAAACAAATTTTTTACATCGTTTCATTCCTAACTACGTCGAGATAACAAAAGGTTTTACCAGGTTGTTGAAATAGAATACTCCATTCTTTTGGGATGAGAAAGCTAACAAATCTTTTTATGCACTTAAACACGCGTTGACCCATGCACCATTATTGCATCCTCCCAACTACAACCGGGATTACTTTTTGTACCTCGCCGCTTCTCATTCCACCATTGGGATGGTTTTAGTTCAGGAAGATGAATTCAATAGTGAACATGTGATTTACTATCTTAGTCAAACTTTGAATCCGACTGAACTTAAATATTCACATGTGGAGAAACTGGCTTTGGTGGTTGTTCAAGCTGTCCAAAGATTTCGTCACTACATCTTATTACGCAAAACCATGGTAATTTCAAACTGTAACCCTATGACATATATCTTGAACAAACAATTGCTAGGGGGCAAGTATTTCAAATGGATAATTATCCTACATGAATTTGACTTAGAGTTTGAAAAATCCAAGGCAAAGAAGTCTTTGGTTTTTGCGAAACTGATTTGTGATTTCCCGCGTACTGACACTGAAACTGTGGCAAAAGAACTCATTGCGGACAAATCCTTGTTTCTTATCAGTACTCTTGATCCATGGTATGGAGATATTATTGTTTATCTCCAAACCCAATCTTTTCGGCTTGAAATCTCACGATCTCAGCGACGGAAAATACGTTTCCAATCCCAACAATACAATATTATTGGAGATACACTTTATCGTTGTGGGGCGGATTCTGTTTTCTGACATTGTCTAACTCATGAAGAAGCTGAAAAGGTTCTAAATGACTGTCACTCTGGAGCATGTGGCGGTCATATGTCTGGGTATGTCACAGCCCAAAAGGTATTGCGTGCTGGTTGTTTCTGGACATCCTTATTCAAAGATTGTATCTATGCAGTTCAGAAATGCCACAATTGTCAGATTTTTGATCGTAAGATGCATGCTCCACCCGCTCCTCTCCACCCAATAATTGTTGTCGGTCCTTTCACAAAGTGGGGTATCGACTTTATTACATGTAACCTTCACTCGGTTGGGGGGCATGCGTATATCATCCTTGCCGTAGATTATTTTACTAAGTGGACCAAGGCAATGCTTACATTTTCGGCAGATGGCAAAACTGCTACAATTTTCATTTTCAATCATATAATTGATAGATTCGGTGTTCCTCAAGCTATTATTATTGATCATGGGATTCATTTTCAAAACATCATGATGACTGAACTGACAGATCAATTTGGCCTGTCACGATAGTTATACTCCATATTACCCACATGCTAATGGTTTGGTTGAAGCTATCAACAAAGTTCTAGTCACTATGATCCAACGAATCATTGGTATTCATAGGTCGAATTGGCATAACATGTTATTTTCAGCACTTTGGGCATATCAAACCTCAGTAAAAACATCAACTGGTTTCACTCATTTTCAACTGGTTTATGGTTTGGAAGTAGTGTTACCCATTGAATGCGAAATTTTGTCATTGCAAATAGCCATAGAATTACTCCCAGCCACTTCCAAAGAGGAGAAACGTTTGTTGTACTTAGCTCAACTAGATGAGAATCGATGTGATGCTGCATTAGCAATTGAAACTCATGCGAAACGAATAAAAGCTCAATACGACCGAAATGTTACACCTCGTAATTTTTCGGAAGGAGACCTAGTCTAACTATACGATCAAGAAAACGATAAGCTAGGGGCTGGAAAATTTGTACCTACGTGGCATGCTCCTTATATTGTCAAGTGAAAGCTAGCAAAAGGGGCCTATGAATTGGTAGATTTTGACGGCGTCTTTTTGGGTAAACCCAGAAATGGGCTTTATCTGAAGAGATATTATGCTTAACCCTTGGTGTGGAGATTTTTATTAGATTAGTTTCTTTCTAGCTTGTGTGTTTTAGATTAGAAATGTGTGCCTAGTTTAGAGAGTGTTTTTATCATTATTCCTGCTTATCTTGATTTTACTCTTGATATTGCAGATGTCGACGTCTCTTCAAACATATATCGGTTTTGCTGATGGTGCTTGTCGTAATACACTGCACATTTCTTCTTCCGCAGCTTGGGTTATATATTCACCCTCTGATGAGTTAGTATCTATGCATGGGGTAAGCCTTGGTCAAACAACGAATAACATTGCAAAGTATAGTGCAGTGATTGAGTTATTATCTGAATCCATCTCATTTGGGATTCGGAGTTTGATTGTTAGGTTAGATTTTGAACTCGTTGTATTACAACTTAACAGGGTTTATGCCATTAGAAATCCAGTGTTATTAAGATTATTTTTGAGAGTTCGTCTCTTGGAACGTGAATTTGATTACATTGAATATCATCATATTCCAAGATATTTAAATACATTAGCAGACGCAGTTGCTTCTTGTATGTTAAACAGACATTTGTAATAATCAAAACAGTAAATTTAAAAACATTCCATAACATCTTACACAAGATAGCCAGTAATAGTGATATATCATAGTATAGAAGTGTGTCAAATATACATCATCTTCAATCATAGGTTGAAAAACACTTTATGATTGACTAAAAATGATAGTACAAAAATACATAAAATGTCATATGAGTCTACAAAAGCGATCATCCTCCTCAGGATGATGGGCCATTACTGCAACCCAACGCATTGTCCTAGGCTCTCGAGGAAGACCAGCCTCAACAGAAAGCTAATGTGGGACCAACATAGGTACCCTCTCTAGACCAAAGCTCACAACCAGGAAACCATATCCAAAGTTTTTTAGTTGTCCGCTCTTTGCTCTAGTTAGTTGGCCTTTTACATTCGCCAACACAGCCTCGCACCAGTTGAAGATGGTACTTCGATAACAGTCTACTTCCATTCGCATCTGGGATCCGGTAGCTACATGCAATGCTGCACTCCCGCATAGTCCGATGATAGTGAACATGATAAATTTATGTTCGGGACGGGAGATAGTTTTAATATCAATCCATTTGTCCTCTGTTTGGTCATTGCAAAACTCCAATCGAAGACTAGCGACAGACTGGCCACCGGCCTAGTCCCGAAAAGAGATAATCGTTCGTCTCTCTTGGGCAAACCAGTCAAGAAATATATGTCCTCTAGCTCAATTTCGAGCCGGTGGCCACCAATCATGAAACACTGATCCTGTATGTTCCACCTGTCCAGCAGCCATTGCAAGAAGTCTACTTGGGCCCTCATGTCGGGTATGGCCCATAATTTAAATAGTCTGCATGCTTTTAATGCCCGTATTGTAGGTGGATGAATTAATGCGGCAAGGTACACATCCTCATGCTCACTTTCCCACCAAATAATCATTTTGTATGTCCTACATTGCAAAAAATACATAATAGAACAATTTAGTTCAAAAAATTTTGGGCGGAAATGGAGAAAATTGAAATTTTAAAACCTATTTTGCGGGGTCCGTACCCGTTGGTTAGGGACAGTGCGTAGGTCCGCACTCATCGTAAACAACAGGTGCGGACCCCCGACTTTTTCCTTTGTAGAAAAAGTCGGGGTCCATAGGGGCCGCATGTTGCACATGCAGACCCCCGCGAGCGTTTTTCTAAAGCAAATTCTCCTCAAAAAATCAATTTTAAAACCTAAAAATGAGATGTAAATGGTTAAAATGCAAGATATGGATGATGTGGATTACCGAGAGCTGACGGTTTTCGATTCCAATGGACGGATTTTCCGCAATCGTCATAGGAAGTTTTCTACCCAAAAGCTCTCACTTCTCACTCTGAAGTCAAACGGTAAAAATGAATTTATAAAAGCCCTTTTTATAAGCTTTTTTGAGTAAATGTATTTTTAATTTATTTATTTTTCACTTTAAAAAGGTAACTTTTTGATGCATTTTTATTTATCTTAAACATGTATGAGTAATGTTTTGAGTTTTTGTGTAGAATATTGGATTTTTCAGGGAGAATTGATCATTTTCAACAAAGAACATACTTTTTCACTTTTTCGGACTCTTCCAAAACTTATGAAAAAGCAAAACATTGGTGTCCTCTTTAAGCTCTTTTCTGACTTGTAAAATATGAAAAGATTGTCGAGTTTTTCCCTTTTAAACTCGTTAAATAGAATTAAAAAATGGTCCACTTATAGCTCTTTTCTGATTGTATAAACATGAAAAGATCGCTGTACTTGTGTCGTTTCAAGTTCGATATTGGTTTTAAAATGATGTGTCTTTGATCGCTTTTTTACTTTTTCAGATCGACGCCACTAATTATGAAAAGTACTCTTTGATCGTAATGGTCAAGCGGTTCTCTCAAGTATTATTTTTTACTTTTTTGGGCTTGGGGGACACAAATTTACTAAAAAGGACACCCATGGAGTTTCCTTAAGTTTTTCTTCTGACTCCCTAAAATTGAAAAACACTGAGTTTCTCCTATACTGGACTCGTTAAAATTTAACAGTAAAGGACTTGTTCAATTTTAAATAGGAACAAACCACTCCTTCTTAGGGTTCAAATTTTAAACTAAGTTGGACTCATCTGAAGGATAAGCTTATAGCCAAGCAAATGTTCTCCTCCTCAAGCTTGTCAAAAATAAAGAGGTACTTGCCAGAAATGGTGGGGGAAAAGAGAGAAAAAGAACCTGTTTGTTATACTTTGTGTTTTAGAAAAACAGTTAACCACTCTTGAACACGACACTTTTTGTTTACCTGGGTTGGGAAATCCTTTGCCTAACAGTTAATCAAACCATATTGAAAGTCTTCAGCCGGTTTCTGAGTATTAGCTTTGGGTCAATTGTCACCAAACCATCTATAGTGTCGTTATCTGTTCAAGAGGTCAGTTCAAATAAACCATTCATTTGCAAAATATCTGTCATCCATTTTGACCATCCCTGAGTTAGTCCTTGCCAAATATATTTCTTCAAAACTTGATCTATGATTTCGTGTTGTGGGCTTGCCTACGACAGATTGCTTTCTATCGACTTCAGCTCATTATCTAGAAAGATGATCTAGAAATCGTTAGTACCTTGGAATCTACATGCCCTAATGGCAGGTTTCTTGCCTTCGACGACAGGTTGCATCATTGACCTTCGATCAAAGGATTTTGTGACATGTTCGACATCAGCTCCTTTTCACATTTCATGGATTGTACTGAGTACTTTGAGAGCCATTGACATTACTGATGGTTTCTCTCACACTTGTTAACAGTTTACATCATTAACTAGTAATCAAGTAGTTTCTACCATGTTCGACTTTGACACATTTATTCACATGGACAGAATCGTACTCGTTCGGGAAGCAGAAATCAAGACCCTGGATCTAGTTTCTACCATCCAGGCTGCAAGAAATTTTGTTATTCATTATACAGTAGACTATTCATAAACAGAGGGTTGCACCCATACTATGTCTACATATGTCTATGCTCGTGATGTATTACAAAATCATTCCTGTATCAGAGAAGTTTAGTTAGTTTCTAATCAGTTTCGATCTGAGTATGGGAATGTCTACCTCATCGATGATATGTTCATATATATATATTTTGCATTGAATGTTTTTACAAGTTCCACTTGGGGTGTCCACAGGATGATCCTTGAAATGATAAAGTACTTCACTCTTCTTAGATGACAAATTCTATCCTCATCTATTACAGACTTCGCACTTTAGGGGGCAATCTGTTGCACAAAAATTGTCACCTTGACATTCTGCAATCTGTGTGAGTCCATCACCACTCAGACTTTCCTCCTTTGCAAGTCTTAAACCTCAGTTCTTCATATCAAGCCTTGAAAATAAGATAAATCCCTCGAAAGTCTCTAAAACTCTGGTTCTGCACTTTCTCTTAGCATTACCTGCAGTCCCGCACTTAATGGTCACGTCCCCTGCGCACCTGACTGCTCTGTCTCTGTGTTATGGGTTCAGACCCCTGTAAAAGTTAAAAATGCACTAGTATATTCTTAAAAACTCACTTTGAGTCATTTTTGGAAGTTTTTGGAAGGAACCTTGAGGTGGCAAGTTTGCTCTTTTAAGGTTCATGCATCCCATACCTTAAGGAGCTAACCCCTTGATGTAAGGAGCTTATCCCTTTGAAGGAGGACTCTATCCCTTCATAGATGGACCTGTAACCGCCTTAATTTGCACTATAAAATGAAGCATTGGGCTGGTTACTTGGGAGGTTGAAAGCTGAATATTTTTGAGGTGAAATGCTATTGGAACTTAGTCTTCCTAATTGAGCTTTTGTGAGGAGAGATTACATACGTCTTTGATCTCATTTGGAAGAGTGTGAGGTTTGTCAAAGTAAAGGAGATTCCTGTTTCGGACCCTGGGAAGAGCTTGTACAACATCAAGGCACTAAAGGTTGTAATGTTCTTCTATTTCAAAGTTAATACAAATAAGCTTATTTTTCTCAATAAGTTGTGTTTTATGGTTTATTTTATGGATTCCTTGATCACCATAATGAACATGATTTATGATATTAGCTATGTAGGTTTTATCTGATGTGTGCTTGTTTGTGACTGCAAATTCTCAAAAGGAAACTGTTTCGGACGATTGAAGGATGGCTGCTACAAACTAGCATTGGACTTAAGGTAGGGTCTTAACACCTCTATAGTTTTCATTAATGAATTGCAAAATGTTTAGAGAAAGGTAGATTTGCTTGTCCTGCTTGTTGCTAGATCTCTTTTGATACTAGGGAGATCGGCCTTGTCCGCAAGATCGATTTATCCAGCCAACAATAACCATAGAGGGCACGTAAAGGAGTCATACCAATAGACATGTGGTGCATGGTGTTGTAGCAGAACTCACCCAAGTGCAATAGTTAAATCCATGTCCTCTGCTGACCTGTCACATAATTCCTTAGGCACCCCACGAACCACTGGTTGACCCTCTCCACCTGGTTGTCCATCTGAGGGTGATAACTGGTGCTAGAAGTGAGCTTCGTCCCAACCAACCTGAAGATCTCCTACCAAAATCCACCCATAAATCTAATGTCTCTGTCACTCATCATTTTCTTGGGGAGTCCATGTAGCCTGAAAACCTCCTGGAAGAACAACTTGGCAACTTGGGCAGTCGTGTATCTAGTGGGGACATTGAAGAAGTGGGAAAATTTGGTCAACCTATTGACC
The DNA here is from genome assembly GCA_000404065.3 of Pinus taeda. Classification (NCBI taxonomy): domain Eukaryota; kingdom Viridiplantae; phylum Streptophyta; class Pinopsida; order Pinales; family Pinaceae; genus Pinus; species Pinus taeda. The sequence goes on along the minus strand of APFE030556852.1, from coordinate 4,797 downwards.
ACTACATATATGCAATCCTTCCCCTGTACTGTGGGGAGCCCAATGATGAAATTCATTGAGATACTTTCCCATTTCCCTCTGGAATGGGAAGTGGCTATAGTAGCCCTGCAGAGTGAGTCAGCACCCCCTTGTTCCACTGGCAGGCCTCACACTCCCTTATGTGTTGCAGCATGTCCTCCTTGAGGCCTTTCCACGTGAACCTATCCCAAACAACCATGTAAGTCTTCTGGAACCCCTGGTGTCCAAACAGTGGTGAATCGTGAGTTGCCTAGAGTACCCTCTCCCTCAACTGTGAGTTGGGCACCAAGTAAATGCGCTACTTGTAGTAGATGACCTCATCCATCACACGGTAACGCTCATTTACATGTGTCCCCTACAACACCTCACATGCCTTCTTTTCATTGGAGTACACTACCAATAATTGAGCCTTCCAATCTTGGCAGATGCACATGAGAGATAACCCAGTTGGCCTCTTGGATAGAGCATCGAACACCACAGTATGCTTGCCCCGCACATACTCAATCTCAAAGTCATAGGCCTGCACCTTGCTGACCCATCTTTGTTGCCTGTCATTGAGGCCCTGCTGCCCCATGAAATGTCGAAGACTGTTGTGATCAGTGTTCACTTGGAATCGGTTGCCCACCAATTACTAAAGGAACTTGGCCAATGCATGCATAATGGCCAGCGTCTCCTTGTCATATATGGAATATGAAAGCTCATGTTGTAGGAGCATTCGACTCTCGAAAGTTATGGGGTGCCCCTCCCGTGATAATACAACTCCAACTCCTACCCTTGATGCATCACACTCCACCGTGAATGGCTGGGAGAAATCTGGGAGTGCCAGAACAAGGCAACTACTCATCCCCTCCTTGAGGCGATCAAAAGCGCTTGTGCTCCATCAGTCCATGCAAAGGCCCCTTTCTTGGTCAAGTCTGTAAAGGGTGCTACCAACTGTGAGAACCCTTTGACAAACTTTCTGTAGTAAGTGAAAATGCCCAAGAAGCCTCTCAGCGTAGTCACATTTCGGGGTACTGGCCAATCCCAGATGGCCCGAACCTTCTCCTCGTGAACCTTCATCCTGTCTGCCCCAATGATGTGTCTAAGATAAATCATCTCCATCAATCCAAACTCGCACTTGGAGAGTTTGGCATAAAATTACTTCTCCTACAGAATGAAAAGTACCTCCTCCAAGTTTTGGAGGTGCTCCTCACACATACGGCTATAGATTAGGATGTCATGAAAATATACTAGCACAAACCTCCTCAGCTGTCCCCAAAAGATGTGGTTCATGCAACACTGAAATGTGGTGGGGCCATTAGTCAACCAAAATGGCATGACTAAAAACTCAAAGTGCCCATAGTGGCACCAGAATGTTGTCTTTGGGATGTCTTGATCCTGTAATATGATTTGGTGGTACCCCGAACACTGATCAATCTTAGAGAAGTACTTGGCTCCTCTAAGCTCATCCATCAGCTCATCAATGCAGGGAATGGGGTACTGGTTCTTGAGGGTCTTCCGGTTAATGGTTCGGTAGTCAATACACATCCTGAGGGTCCCATCCTTCTTCTTCACCAGCACAACGGAAGAAGCGAACGGACTAGAACTAGGCATGATGTGGCCCAACACAAGCAGCTCCTGAATAACCTTCTCTGTCTCATCCTTATATACTTTGGGGTTCCTATAAGGAGTAGTGATGACTGCCTGCATACCCAGCTCGAACTCAATGGTGTGCTCAAACCCTCTATCTGGTGGATACCCTGGAAGAATGTCTCCAAACACTACTGTGTACCTGTCTAGTAGATCCTATATGTCTGCTGGTGGTGACTGTGTTTGTCCCCCAAGCTCTGAGATCCGCAACTCGATTGCCCATGCAATGTCCCCATGCCGAAGATTTGCCTCCATACTCTGGGCTGAAATTGTTTGAGGCAGATAAGAATGCATACCTCTCAAGACCACTAGTTTTCCATCTGGCCCCATGAACTCCATCTCAGGTTTCCTCCAATCTGTCGTGACTTTCCAAGGGAATACAACCACTGGACACCCATCACCACTGTTGGTGTCTGGCACATCGACCACAAAGAAGTGATATGTCATCGAGTAGTTTCTCATAACTACTATCAAGGAGGGCACGTATTTGGTACACTAGATGGTACGGTCACCTTGTACTAGGACGGAGAACCCCTCAAACTTTGTTGTGGTGAGGCCCCTCCTTTTGACCAGCCGTGCATCTATGAAGTTGTGGGTAGCCCCACTGTCCACCAGTATTGACACCCTCTGTCCCTGTACCGTACCTCTGATCTTGAGTGTCAAAAACTTAGGAATCTTGCATAAAGAAGCAAGGGCTCCTCTTGATGAGGCAAGAGATGCCCCTTCCTATGGAGGTGGTGGTGGTGGCCCTCTGTCCCTCAGACTCTCTCCATCTATCCCACCACAATCTTGCTCCAACTCGTCCTCCTGATCACTGTCAGAAAATACCTCAATGTAATGTGCTCTACCCATTGTGCACCTATGGCCAGGTGCCCAGGCCTCTTTGCATGTGAAGCATAGCTTCCTCCTCTAGAGGTCCTTCCATGTCCCCTCATCTAGCCGCCCCCTCCCTTGTGTGTTCCTTGGTGGTGGGGGTCTATTCTTACACCCCTTCTATGGGAAAGGGGTCTGTGTAGGAAATGGCGCTCTGGTCTTGGGGATGCCCCCCTGCAAACCCCTGGTGCACATCACCGCTTCCTGCAGCGTAGCGGGTCTGCGTGACTTCACCTGTCCACAAAGAGGCTCAATCAAGCCCTCAATGAAGGTGTCTACCCTCCTTGCCTTGGAAAGATCCAGGACCATCAATGACACACACAGCGAAATATAAAGGTATTGTTCTGGGTTGCCTGTCTGGCACAATTGTGTTAGCTCCCTGAAAGATGTCCCCGGATCCCTATGATCAAATCAATCCACCACCCTCCTAGTGAGTCCTCATAAGAAACTATATGGGCATGGCCCAAAGTGGTTAGGACGTGAAACCACCAGTCATGGGCTTCCCCCTCCAAGTGCAGCGCTCCCATCTTAATGGCTTCCTACTTCATCATCTGGTTGAGTTGAAAGTATGTATCCATATTTTCAACCCAAGCCTTGACTGTGCACGTGGTAGTGCCATCAAATGTAGGGAAATGCATCCTCCCTATAGTTCTCTGCAGCTCATAGTTTTGGGTCCCTTTTCCTCCGTACCCCTTGTTCCTCTCATTCTACTTGAGCTTGCAGTAATCTCTGAAGGATAGGGCTTCTTTGAAATCTTCGTCCATTGCCTGCCACTCTTTGAAGTAGTCCCCCATCTGGGAAGTGTCTTCCTCCCTTGCTCATTCGATTTGTGCTATTGGCATGAAAGAAGGTAGTGTATCCCTAGTGGGCACACTCACTCAAGGGTGATGTGCTGCTAGTGAGGGTTGATCGAAAGGCTGAGAAGCCCCAGAATTTTCTCCATACAAAAACCCTCTAGGTGTGGCCTTGTCTCTATTATGTGATTTGATCTCCTCCAGCATGTCTTTCCTCCCCTTGGCCAAGTCACTCGAAGCCCTCAAGAGGCTATCGAAAGCCATCTCCTCCCTGCTCTTGGGCTCTTCCATTTCCTCCTCTTCGGCCACTGCTTTCCCTTTTTCCTCTATGTCTGGTGTAATTTCTAGCTCCCTTTCTCTGCTACTGTACCTCTGCCTCCAATAAGTGATGTTCTTTCGATCTTCTCGTCTCATAGGAAACCAACCCGATAGTTCAACCAAGAACTAGGATCTGATATCACTGTAATGTTCCTAAGTAGTAATATAAGTGATATTCTAAACAAATAAACAGTGCAACAACATAAAATTAAAAACATGCATTATACTCCCATAAAATATTGTAAATCTGGAACTGCTGAGCCATATATTATAAAATTCGAGAGCATAAGTACAATATAAATGAAATGGTGCACTTGGGCTTGTCTCAAGGACAAGCTCGACCAAACCTAGGTGATGGAATAGCTCAAGTGATGGCTTCTCAGTTGTTGCACCACTCTGCACTGCGTTGTCCTAGTTAAACTATTGTTCTGTTGACTTCAACCTGCTGGAATGTGCCCAAACACTACCTAGAAATTTATGTCCTTTCAGCCTTAGATTCCTTGGACAAAACCCAGAAAAAACCCAAAAGGGAATTTCTCTGGTTTTGACTTTGGATTTTCAGCCTCCTTGGAGCCTCTCTCCAGCTGTTACTGCCAAATTCGATTTGCAGGAAACATCCTGCAAATCCACCTAGAAACACCCCTCAAATGTTGGGTTCACTTTTGATAGCTGATTCCTTTCTCCCCGAATGATCCTTGGCCCAAATGGCTTCTCTCCTAAGCACCACGAATTTGCTGCTAGAGGCCTCTGCGCAATCCCTCTGCCCAAAAATGCATACTATTGTGATCATTGACTAGTTGGCTGCAAAACTCAGAGAAAATGTCCTCAACCCACTGCCTTTCATGCTCGCGAAACTCCCAGTAATCTAGGGACCTCCCGGCCGGCTCAATCCTCTTCTGTGTGCTTCTATTTGCCTAGAAAGTACATAGTCTCCTCCTCTGTGTGGTTGGATGGAATGTTTGTCCCCCGAAGTAGAGGTTGAATCTCCCCTGCGAAAGACTTGTGGCAAAACAACCCGTAGACTCTGTTAACACTCAGGTTGTCCCTTGCTCCTTAAGGGATACGGCCGAGGTAACCACAGACCAAGCTTTGGACTGCCGGTCCTAGCCTACCAGCAGTCAGAGAGGGCTCTCTCTTCGGGATTTAGCTTTGTTTTAGGGAATGA
>APFE030556850.1:0-13147 GCA_000404065.3 Pinus taeda | reverse complement strand
GAGGTAAATACAAGTTTGGTTCAACCATTCTCATCCATTCTTGTGCAGGTATTGAGCAGTGGAGGCAGACAAGCAGTGGAATAGATTTGGAGATCAGATCTGAGCTGTATTGTGTGTAAACAGGTGGAGATAGTGCTGGATACTTGTGAGAAGTATTGACTATTGTAATGTTACATGTTCTCAATCATTAATATACAGATAGTGTGGGGTTTTCAGCTGTAAGCTTTCCCCAGGTTACATACTGTGTTAATGTGTGCATGCTCTTGATGTTTTATTGTTATTGATGCTGCTATATTGATGATCAATGTAGAGGAGATTATGTATTGTGTATGTATTCCGCAATAGTACATGATCAGGATAATCGCCATTGAATATGTGTTTATTATTCAAAATTTCTACAAGAAGCCTTTTGGACCCCAAAATATCACTTTCAGTTGTCCAGAAGGTGAGGGTACAGTCCCCTCACCTTTCCAATCTCTATCCATTTCACTTTTGAAGGATTTGTTCCCTTGAGCCCCACTTCCCCTTTTCGATATTCTTGTTCTTCAATCAAGTATAGTATCTTGCTGAAGCTCATCAAGGAATTATGGAGAAAAGTCTTCAATAGATGGAATTTGAACATTATCTCCTTCATATTCAATCAAAGGAGGTTCATACAACCTTAAATTCTCAACATTAACAGCAGCATAAATTTTCATATATGAAGGCAAATCCAACCTGAAGGCATTGTTACCAATCTTTTCCAAAATTCTTAATGGACCATATCTAATTGGTTTTAGCTTTTTACCTTCTCCTTGAAGCCTTTCTTTGCTAATGTGAAGCCAAACATCATCACTGACTTGGAACTCATGATCTACACAATGCTTGTCGTGCCTCGCTTTGTACTTGCCTTGGCTCTTTTCAGGTTGTTCTTGAACTTTTGGGTGTACAATTAGATTTGTTCAATGAAGTTTCTTGCTTTGTCTATGTCGTTATGACCATCAACAACAACATCTTTTCCAAAAATAAAATCCAAAGGAGATTTAGGCAAGTATCCCAACACATGCCTCAAATGGCGATGTTTGAATTGAAGAATGCTTGGACCAGTTGTAAGCATGCTAAATATAGTGCAAATGTTCATCCCACAACTTAGGATGCTTGTTGCAATAACCAAGAAGAAGATGTATCACTGTTATGTTCACCACCTCTGTTTGACCATTTGTTTGTGGATGAAAAGTTGTACTCTTTTTCAATTTGATGTCCATGAATCCCCACAAGCTTGACAAAAAATTCCCAACAAAGCGAGAATCTCGATCACTAACAATGGATGTGGGCAATCCAAAATGCACCCATACATTCTGAAAGAATAACTGAGCAGCCTGTTCAATTGTAACTTGCTTTTTACATGGCATCAAAATACACATTTTGTTGACCCTATCCACAACTACATACAAATAAGCATGACCTCTTTTTGATAATGGAATACCTCCTACAAAATCCATAGAAACACTCTCCCATGGTCGTGAAGGAACCGGAAGTGGTGTGTACAATCCTAACTTCCTATTGTTAGGCTTACTGATTGCACATAATGAACATCCTTTACTAAAATGTGACACACTTTCAAGCATACGAGGCCAATAACAATACCTATGTAGATGTGCCATTGTCTTACTTACACCAAAATGACCAGCAATAACATAAGTATGTGTTTCTCTTATGATGTTAACTCTTCCTCCCTGTGGAATACAGAGCTTGCCAAGATGGTACAACAAGTTATCATGCAAATGATAATCCAATTCCTCTACTTGGTTACCTTGACTCAAGCTTGCATATACATCTTGAAAGTCATTGTCTAATACATATTGCTCAGTATAACTTTCATGCAAAACATAATTATGCTTTAGTAAAGTAGATGCACTAATAATAGGCCTAGAAAGAATATCAACAAATTTATTGTAGATACCTTTCTTATACCTGATTACCAAGTAGAATTGTTGAAGAAAACCCATCCATTGGAAGTGCCTTGATTGTTGCAGCTTTGATTGAGATTGCAAGTATTTCAATGGTTGATGATCAATGTGAATGATTGTTTCCTTACCCATCAAGTAGTGTTTCCACTTTTTCACACTTTTCACTAATGCATACAATTCCTTGTCATATGTAGGATAGTTAATCACTACACCATTAAAAGTTTCTAAATGAAAACAGATAGGCTTACCATGTTGCATGAGGACTGCACCCATGGCATAGTCACTAGCATTGGTCTTAAACTCAAATGAATGTCTCAAGTTTGGAAGTGCAAGTACTAGATATGAACTAATATTTTCCTTCAATGCATCAAAGGACTTTTGTTGTTTGCCTCTCCATTGAAAAACCCTTTTCACACTTGTCAATGCATGCAAAGCAACTGCTATAGAAGAAAAGTTAGCAATGAATTTCCTCCAATATTGGGTTGCTCCCAAAAAAATTCTTATCTCAGTAACTGTCTTGGGCCTTGGCCAATTCAAAATGACATCAACCTTGGAGGGATCTATTTTCAACTCACCTCCTCCAACAATATGACCCAAGTAAGCTAAAGAAGTTTTTCCAAACTCACACTTTGACATCTTAAGACACAACTATTCTTTCTTCAAGACATCAAGTAATTTTCTTACATGCATGACATGTTCATCATGAGATTTACTGAAAATTAAGATGTCATCTAAGTAGACTATAAAAAACTCATCAAGAAATGGCCCAACACATCATTCAACACATGCATGAATTTAGCAAGAGAATTACATAAACCAAAAGGCATAACTATCCATTCAAACAAACCTAGTTTTGTTTTGAATGATGTGTTCCAAATGTCTCTTTCAGCTATTCTAATTTGATGGCAGCCACTCCTTAAGTCCAACTTAATAAAATCCTTTGCATCTTTCAATTGATCAATTAAATCATCTATTCTAGGCAGTGGGTAATGGTTTTTTACCATAATTTTGTTCAATGCACGGAAGTCCACACACATGCACCATGTACCATCCTTCTTTGGCACCAAGACAATAGGTGAACCACATGGCAAGGAAGATGGCTTGATGATCCCTTTATCCAACAAATCTTGAATTTTCTTCTCAATTTATGCACTTTCCATCACTCACATCCTATACATGCCAATTTTAGGAAGAGGACAATCTTGTTGCAACTATATCTCATGTTGGATTCCTCCCTTGGGAGGTAATCCCTTTGGTTCCTGAAACATCTCATCATATTGGTTAACTACATCACCTAATTCAAATTTCAATTATGAATCACAACCTTTAAAAGCTTCATTATCTACATCATTCTCGGGCTTGATCATTAGAAGCACAAAATTCTTGCTTGAATTCAATAGTCTTTTCATCTGCCCCGCATTAATAAGTGAAAGATTTAGTTTCTTGCTATGATCTCTCACAATATATTCTACTCCATCTTTGAACAAATGGTATTTGTTTTCATGTCTATGGAAGATAGCTTTTCTTTCATATAGTTACGGGCTGCCTAAAACTATGCCACATATGTCTAATGGTGCAACATCAAGCTCCACTTCATCTATGAATTTTGCAGTAATGGTGAATTCCAATTTACACTTCCTAGTAACCTACATGTGTGCATTGTCACACACTCATCCAAGTGGATATGGTTTATGATGTGGAATGGTTTCCAAGTTTAAACTTTTGACAATGTTTTTAGAGATAAGATTGGCTTGAGAGCCACTATCGAAAAGTGTATCAATCTTGCTATGTTTTGAGATCACCCTTGTGTGAAAAAGTTATATCCTCCTCTTTTCATTTGCAGTTTCATTTTGTGAATTTGAAGAATAGTGCTAGCAATGGATTATTTTCCTTTTATACCCATGGCTGTAATTTTAGTTTCATCGCTCGAATCAAATCCCAAATCATGTTGAGTGGTTGTATTTGTCTTTTGTTTTCCCTTCTTGTTGAATTTTTTTGGTTTCATTTCGGGATGAAGATTCCAACAATGACCTTCATCATGACCCTCTTTGGAATAATGTTTTCATGTTAATTTATCTCCTACTTTCTTGATAGATGCAATTTTCTTTCCCTTCCCTTTGAAACCCTTTTCTTTTCCTTTACTCTTAAATGACTTTTTATTACCTTCTTCTGGAGTCTTTTTCCCTCTTGCCTCAAGATGAGTGGCTTGCACACATACATCATCTAGATTATTGGGATTAAGCATTAAGAAGTATGCCTAAGGTAACTGTGTAAACCCCCTATGTACTTTAGTAACATGTCTTGTGATTGCAAATCTACACCTAACATTAAAGACCTTTTTCTAAATTCTTGGATGTAATCTTGCACATTTTGACCTTTAAGCTATCTAAATTTTTGTTGATTCATGATCGCTTTCTGCATATAAGCTAGAGGGTAGAATTGTCTTTTAATTGAAGAAATTAAATCAAACCAAGAAATTGAAAAATTACCTTGTTTTTTATCTCCTCTCGTGTCTTCGGATTCCCACCATACTAGTGTTGCACCCTCCATTCTCAAGGAAGCTAACTTAATATTTATGTCATCCTCTTGAAGGTTTTGAATTCTATAATAGACCTCCAACTGATGAATCCAATTATCAAGCTTCTCTGCATTCACTTCACCATTATACATGGGCAGCTCAAATTTAAAATCAAGTTTTAAACAGGGTGATTTACCAGTTCCTTTTGAGGTATGTTGATGAGTATGAGTAAGGGTTGTGTTAGTGGAAGAGGGTGAAAATGCTTATGAATAAGAAGATGAAGAAATGGTGGAGAGGGTGGAGGTTTGTCTCCATTTCCATTACCTCCTCCTGAAGAACCTTCTCCTTTGGGAGGTTTGGAATTTTCATCCTGCAGCCTGGTATTCCTCTCCTCATAGAGGACCTTCACCATCTCTATCATATCAAAGAAAGCCTTCCTGATGCCCTTCCCATCTTCTGCCATGTTTGTAGGTTCTCCTTCATGAGACATGCTCTCTAGAGTGTCAACTGCAACTTGAGGATGAACTGGTGTTGGAGATTGTGGCAACCTAGCCCTTGTTCCCCTTGACCCAACTTCGGGGCTTCCAACCAGCTTCCCTTCTCCTCTTTTGAGTTTCAACCTTATAAACATGACATAAACTTGCAAACAGTTAAATCCTTCTTACACAAAGAAAACCTAGTGCTCTGATACCAAAAATGATATGATTAAGAATATTAGATTGTTGTGCTAACATCCTCCTCATATTAGAAACAGAATGATTTTCATGTGCTTAAGGATTCATGAATTTTGCAAGTGTAAAATGAGTTTTTATATTAATTTTATGAGAAATTTTAACATAAATAAGAGACTGCTCAACAGCATAAAAATGTACATAACATCACCAAAAACACATCAGAATAGGAACATGATGAAGGAGTTCACCCCTCCTCAGCTACATCTCCTTAGTCCAGCTTCCAATGGCTTGGGCCTCTCTATTATGATAAAATGTGTAAAAAGGTATGTTTACAATGCTCAAATGCTTATGAAACCCCCAAAATGTCCAAAAATGGCCACCTAGCCTCTTTCTGCATCCAATTTGGTTGAAAACTGGGGAAGTTATGACCTCTCCTAGTTTTCCCACTATGCGCTCTACATTTTGCCCACAATCCAGCATCATCCTACAATTTCGCTCACGAAGCGCTCTAATGGAGTGACATATTCACTGAAAACCGGGCGAAATTGTCGAATCATTAAAAATACCTCTAACTCTTAACTTCTGAAAATTCTGGCCATGTGGGGGGGCCACATGCCCGGGGGCTAAGGTCAACGGCCCGCCCCCACTGGCTAGGCCCCCCACTCCACCTCTATCATACTTGTTCACATGGGAAGGTCACAGTTTTGGTTAATGAAGATAATTTTTTTGGGACCGTTGTTAGCCCCTAACCATGGTCTATTAACCGGGGTTAACCACAGTCCCCATCCCCCAAACGTATACCATATGAACTTTAAATACATGCGCCTCCCACTATGGTTAAGAACCAATGGGTAGGAGGTGTGGTAAGGCTTTGCATGTGTGTAGGGAGGTGTTGTTTACGAATGTTGTGGCCTCTGGCTCAGTTGTTGAACCTATTTTTAGTGGCCTCCTGGGCTGCCACGTGGCAGCCTCCAGATAGGCCACATGTCAACTCGTGGTTCGCCATTGTTCCAACCAATAAAAACACACCATTTCTAACCAGTAAAAAAAGTGCCACTTGGCACAATTTGATTCAGTAATAGAACCTTGACCAGTCAACTGCCACATAACCTACCTAGTCAGCGCCACGTCAGTAGTATAGACTGCTGACTAGGTTGTCCATGCTTTTGAAAATTCCCCTATTTGACAAAGTGAACAGAATGCATCTATGGGGGCATACAATTTCCATTTCATGCAAACCAAGTTGTATCGGATTCAGGATGACAAGCACTACGCGATCATTCAAGTTCCACACCATTCCGATGACTTTGATTTTTGAGCATAATTTTGAGCACCTGATCAATTGATTACCCTGTGTTCTCTGCTCAAGTTCCATAAGAATAAAATCATCGTTGCACAAGAAACATAATTGTGGTCATTAAAATTCTTGTTCAAGGTGGAATAATTTTTTGTTTTAAATTTATTTGGAGTTTGTATTTTTAACCTATTGAGTCTCGTCAACTCACAAGTTTGTTAGAAATTGACCACTTTAATAACCACTTTGTGAAGACAAGAAAACTCCAATATAAAGATTGAACGACTCTTAGATTTGTTCCAAGGAGGGATGTGGTGACTTGTCTATGCCTGGATGACAATTGATAGTTGAGTTTGTTGTTGTGAGAGTGATATCTTTGTTAAGTTGTTTTCTATGTCTTTTTAATTCTAGTTGTAAAAACGATTGATGGTTCTTAAACCGGAAGCCCCAGTATCAGGAACATCAATTCTTGTGTCTTAGTAAGGTCAAGTTGTTTGATCAAATTTTGAACACGTTCAATATCCAGACCTCCATCCTAGAAATAACGAATAGTTAAAAGAAAAATATCTGACAGATGGTGGTAGGTCAATAGGATGGTTCATTACTTGACAAATCTTATAGCGGAAGCACAGACGAGATGAGATATCAATATTGTTGATCTTGCAAGCTCGTCAATAATGGTCAGAGGAAATTATGTTTTAAATGGAGGTCAAGTAACAACACGAAGATTAGGTGGTGAAGAAAGAGTAGCGTTTGTGAGATTCCAAAGTGGATGTGACTGTTGATGAATACCAATCAAACATAAATCATTATTGTTGTTGTAATGTGTGTGTTTTCAATGTTTTCCATGTAAACATTAAGGAAGGTACTTGGAAATAATGCTTCCATGGCTTCCATGGTAAATTTGGAATTGGTTTGAGATTTGTAGGAGGTAGTTGAGATATTCTCAACTCTTATCTCTAAGGTTAGAAATAGTTGGATCTAAATTCAACTATTGATCTAGACTTATGAAGGAACACAACAAAATACATATATACACATAAACACAAAGACGCTGCAAAAATAAAACTTCATTTCTTTAATATCAAAGAACTGAAATATGCTTACATACAGAAATGGAAATAAACTAGCTCGGGCAATGGTAGCTTATCTCTGAGAAGAGATGTGAAGGATACATGCCTATGAACTGCATTACAATGAGGCTCAAAGGCCTATTTATTATTGAGAAATAATGGAAAACCCTAAACATCCAAAAACCTAACCCTAGGAGATGAAGCGCCAAAATTGTGGGCCATGTTTGGGTAAATTGGTAGATCAACTTCCTGGGGTCATAACTTTGACATATGATCTCTGTTTGGCTATCATAATACCTTGTTCCAAAGATGTCAAAGAGGAGGCCAGAAAAAAACTAATAAACTAGTTTGAGACTTTTCAATCTCTCAGTTTTCCCTAAAAATGTCTTTTAGTCCCTCAAAATGGCTATGGAAGTTTAGGACCCGAAAAATTGCCAAAAATAGTCAATTGTGCTACAATTAAGGAAACTAAAAGGAAACAATGGTGGGGGTCCAAGTGGAATAGACGGTTGGCCACCAATATCCACCTTGATCAATCCTCCCCCCTTAGGAAGCAATGGTCCCCATTGTGTTGAGTGCCTCCATGAGATGGGGAAACTTTTGTTGAACTTGCTCCCAAGTGAGCCACTTGCCTTGGTGCAGGAGTTAGCCAGTTTTGACAACCCGATACAGTTAGATATTTTGCTGACGAGTGTGCTTCATCTGCATGTCCATGATCTGATTAGTTGTGGCATGTTCCATGTAGTTTGGGTTAAACTTTGTTTGTGTGAGTTGTTCTACAATGTTTGATGTGTCTAGTAATGGTAGAAAGTATGGTCAAAGGTGGTCCACATTAAACACTGGGTGTAGGCCAAGAAATGGTGGAATGTTGAGCTCAAAAATATTATCCCCTATAGCCTTAGTGATGGTGTAAGGCCCATATCGGAGAGGGTGAATTTGTGCTGGGGCCCATCGAGGTGCTCCTTCTACAAATCTAATCAAACTTTGTCACCCACCTGGAACTTGTGTGGAATCCAATGTTGATCATGACATTGCTTGTACTTAGCATTGGCTTTATACAATATTTCATGGACCTGCTGACGGATGTGTTGAATGCGCTCAATGAAGTTGTTAGCCTTGTCAGCTTCGAACTCAACATGAGCCGAATATGCTTGAGTAGTTGCAAATCGTATGGCCACATCAGTGGGACATAATGGCTGGAATCCAAACCCCACCTAAAAGGGGCTATGGCCAGTTGAGATATGGAGAGCTCTGTTGTAGCTGTGTTGGACATAAGGGAGGCTTCCATCCCATGTTCATTGATGCTTTGAGTTGTACATATAAAGAATGTGTATGGTCATCATGTTGAAGGCCTCTGTTTGGCCATCAGTTTGGGGGTGGAATGTCATGGACTTAGTGAGCTTAGTATCCAACATCGACCAGAGAGTTGACCAAAATGTACTTAGGAATGTGTTGTCTAGATCTGAGATAATGGACTGTGGGATCCCAAAATGTACCCAAACTCGTTGAAATAAGAGCTTAGTAGTGGCTTCTACCATGATACTCTTCTTGCAAGCCACCAGAATGACCATTTTAGAGAATTTGTCGATGACCATGAAAACACAGTTGTTGCCATGCTTAGTAGAAGGTAGACCAACATGTAATCCATGGAGATGGATTCCAAAGGTTGACCAGGAGTAGGAAAAAGAGTATATAGGCCTTGCATCTTGATGTTCAATTTGTAATTGGCGCGGGCAATGCAGGATCTGATGTACTTCCCAACATCTTGTCGAAGGTTCGACCAACAAAAATACTTTTGCAGCACTGCCATTTTTTCTCTACATCTAAATGTCCAACGACCCGACTGTAGTGCACCTCCCAAATCATCTTGGCTCACTCTCTTGAAGGAACATAGAGGTGTCCAAGGTGGAATAATAATGTATCCTGGAGGTGAAAATTTGGAACTTGCTTGCCTTCCAAGAGCATCTGGTATGAGTTTATGAATTCTGGATCACTCTTGTAAGGATGCGCCACCCCGTAGTCTTGTGCCCACAGGAGTCGAGTAGAGTGGTCAACACCATGATTGATGGTCGGTTGAGGCAGTCTACAACATTGTTGGTGTTTCCCTTCTTGTACTTAATGGTCAAATGAAACTGTTACAAGTATGTGGACCATTTCTGATGGCGATTGTTCTGCAACTTCCCTTGTGTCTGTATGAACTACAGGGATCGGTGGTATATTTGGATGATTGTTTCCTTCCCCATAATGTAATTCTTCCATTTTCGGCCAACCTCCACAATGGAATACATATCTTTTTCATAGGTGGGATACTTTTAGACTGTGCCTGAAAGTGTCTCACTATGATATGCCACTGGATGCCCCTACTTAGTAAGAACTACACCAATAACATAGTCGAAGGCATCTGTCTTGATCTCAAATGGTTGTTGTAGGTATGGCAATATGAGCATTAGTGCACAACATAGGCAATGCTTCAACTCGGAAAATGCCTTGTTGGGATTCAAACCAAAAGATCTTTGCTTTCCCTCCTCCCTTCATGACTTGACTCAAATACCAAGTTATATGAGAGAACCCCAACATGAACCTGCGGTAGAATTTGGCAAGATTCAGAAAGTTGTGGAGCTTTGTTAGAGTGGTTGGGGCTGGCCAATCCCAAATTACTTGTATCTTGGTTGAGTCCACATGAAAACCTCACTCATCAATGATGTACTCCAGATATTGAACCTAGGTCATACCAAAAGTGCTTTTTTCCAAATTGGCACACAACTTGTGTTGTCGCAGGGTTTAAAGGACCTATTGAATATGGTGGAGGTGTTCTTCCAAACTCTGGCTAAATAACAAAATGTCATCCAAATATACCACCACAAATGAGTTGGTGAAGGGTCACAAGATGTCATCCATCAGCCTCATGAAGTTTGTGGGGCCATTCATTAACCTGAAAGGCATGACCAACCATTCGAAAAGGCCCTCCTTGGATTTGAAGGCAATCTTCCACACATCAAAGGGTTTGATCGGTACTTGGTGATAACCAGACTTCAAGTCAATCTTGTTGAAAATTTTGGCCCCCTTGATCTGCTCCACAAGGTCATCAATCTGTGGGATTGGATACCTATTCTGGACAGTAATCTTGTTCAACACCCGATAGCCAATACAGAGTCTCAAGGTCCCATACTTCTTCTATACCAACATGATCACACTCCCACAATGTGATGAACTTGGCTTAATGTGCCCTTTCTATAATATCTCCTTAATATGCCTCTTGATTTCATCGTTCTCCAGAACAAAGCATCGATAGATCAATCCATTGGGTAGCAGCGCACTCAGGGCCATATCGATGGAGTGCTTGACCTAACAGTGTAGACATACCCCTGTGGGTGAGGTGAAGATGTCCTCGTACTCCTCTACAACCTTTTCCATCTTTTTTTGTCATGCAGAGGAGCCTTGTTTGGAGGTCATGGCCACAATACTATTCTTTCCCTGAGGGCGAATCATAAGGAATAAAAATCTCAGTCTAGGAAATGATCTTACTGCATTGCTTCGTAGTGATAAAAAAAATGGTGGTAGCCAGTGCTACCTCCAGTATCATGTACAACTTATTTCCCAAAGTAATAATAATAGTGTGAGGCCTAGACTCTCACACATCATGCCGCTTCCACAAGTATAGTTGGCCTAATAAAACATCACAAACTTCAAGAGGAGCAACATCACACAATACCTCAACTGTGAAGGGCTTGATGTTGTAGGGAAGGCAACACTATTGGCTGACACGGAGATCTCACCCTTGGTAAAGCCACCCGATGGTGTAAAATTGCGGGTGTGGTGTGGTCAGTAGGCCCAACCACTTCACGACCTGTGCTAAAATGAGGTTCTTTTGGCTCTCGTCATCGACAATGAATTGCAGCGGAGAACCCTTCACCCACATCTATGAGTGGAAGAGACGCTCCCCCTCCTCTAGATCTTTGGGCTCATCGTTCTAGATCTTGGTGGTGGAAATGGTGGCATTAGACTCCGCATCAGTAAGTTGTGTCCCTTTGTCATTACCCTTGTTGGTTTTTGACTCAGAGTCGGAATATGCATCTAATTTGGAAGCCTTCATCTCAGCCACCAATGGCTGCTTGGCTCAACACTCACTTGTGTTGTGAGTGGAGCTCTTATGGAACTCACACCATTTCCCTATGTTCTTCTTTGTCTTCATGGTGTTGTTCTTTTCTTGTGGCTTCAGTAGGTTTTCCTAGGTCACCCTGTCTTGGCTTTGTCCTTTGTTCTACGGTTTGGGGGCATCTTTCCTTACTTCAGATTCACAGACGCAATGTCTCACTTCTTTTATTTATATTCATACTCGATCTTGACAATGTATCGATATGCAATGCCAAGCGAGGAGATGTCCTGGAAATCCATCTCGTCCTAGATGTACTTGTGTAGATAGTCACAGTACTTGAGTACTGAATGTCACTTAGAATCCTTGATACTTAGCTTCGTGTGAAGGGTATGGAAGACATTTGTGAACTCTAGCACATGTTGGTCCCTTCCCTGCCATAGTGGAATGTATTTATCTTCATAGCTCCCGATAGTGTAATATTGTTCCTTGATGGCGTCTCGAAAAGAATTCCAAGTGGGTGCAGCTGAAAACAATGAAGATTCCCTCTCGTCCTTTTGTTCATAGTAGGTTTTCGACCATTCCTTGACATGTTGGGCGGCTTTGAGGAGTGCAAAAGTAATCTTTTCCTGGTTGCAAAAGTCATGAACTAAAAAATATCCTTCCAGCAGATTTAACCATCTATCTATGGCATATGCATATATTTGTCCTTTAAATATGGGAATGTCAAAGCTAACTTGTACCTTAAAAGGAGTGGCGCCTCCAGAGTGGTTGTTGGATGAAGATACATCACTTGTGGGTAGTTGCTAAAGGATCTAGGCAAAGTTATCCATCATTGTGTTCCTTTATTGCTTGAGGGCTTCCTCAAGCAATATTTTGAAAGGATCTCCTACCCCCTCGCCTTTGGTTTCTTCCACCATGGGAGGTCATCGGGGTTAGCGAGCCTGTTCTTGTAAAGGTTCAACCAATTCAAGCCCTAACTCCTTATACCCTGACCTTATTGGGGACATGCACAGAAAAACAAAGAAAGAGTAGACCGCTTTGATACCACTGATCCAAACGTATGCAAGAACACAACAAAAATACATATATACATAAACACAGAGATGCAACAGAAATAAAACTTCATTTCAATAATATCAAAGAACTGAAATATGCTTACATACAAAAATAGAAATAAACTAGCTTGGGCGATGGTAGCTTATCTCTGAGAAGAGATGTGGCAGCTACATGCCTCTGAACTATGTTACATTAGGCTCAAAGGCCTATTTATTATTAAGAAACAATGGAAAACCCTAAACATCCAAAAACCTAACCATAGGAGATGAAGCGCCAAAATTGTGGGCCTCGTTTGGGTAAATTGGTACATCAACTTCCCAGGGTTTTAACTTTGGCATATGATCTCTCTTTAGCTAACATAATACCTCGTTTCAAAGATCTCAAAGAAGAGGGTAAAGAAAAATAGTGAATTAGCTTGGAACTTTTCCGGTCTCTTCGTTTCCCCTAAAAACATATTTTAGTCCTTCAAAACGACTTCGAAATTTTA
>APFE030556834.1:2163-27056 GCA_000404065.3 Pinus taeda | reverse complement strand
AATTATAATAAAAATTCCCCACCGAGGTTAAAAAACTTGGTAAGTATACTAGAGCCAATAACAACCCTCCCACACGGCAACAATGACGGTAAAGCGTGTTGAGTACAAAGGGCCTGGTGGCTTGGAAGGGACTGTTCTCAAAATAATTCAATGGCGATGGCATTTGCGAGTGGATGCAACAACCAAGAGATGAGAGCTTGGATTGTGGGCATAAATACATGCTTGGTCATTAAGGGGGTCTCTCTCAAGAGCCAAGCTAGGGTCTTGACAGGTGGAGAAGAATGATTATGGTTTCATATTGGCCTTATGAAGTTGCTCCACATGTAGTCGTAGCTCAAACCGTAATATGGGACCCCGAGTCAACTCGCACTTGGGAGCTGGCTCTTTTTGGTAGTCGAGGTTAACGCTCTGGCTCGATCGATGAGAGGCTTTCCTCGAGACCCAGTCATAATGGTGTCGTGGCCATTAGTGAAGGGGTTAGATCTGCCTCTCAAGTAATTCGAAAACTCTTGCCTATTACAATGTTTTCTTTAGTTGTGTGGCTTATCGATTAGTGCAAGCAGTGGTTTTCAATCCCACTTTCCTTTGGTGTTTTGCTCGAGAAAGTATGTTTTCTTTGGTTCTCTAGTTATAGTCTCAAAAGGGAAGGTAGTTATCTTTTACCAAGAGAGGTCGGGGTACTGGTGCTTTTCAGGAACCTCATGTTTCAATTGAATTGTGAATGTCTGGGTGGGGGTTGGGCAGAGTGGTTCACCGGGGCATTCGTGGGTGCTACAATTGAACCTTGTTTATGGATCTGGAGTGAGAATAGCTCTAGAGTAGCCAATAATCTATGGGCAGGCCATGGCCACCTCAGGCCCTAGAAGTAGTAGATGGTGGTTCTTCTAGGAAGGGAAAGGAGACTATTAATTGGGAGGGGATGTTGTGCTGATCTAGTGGGGGAGGAGAGACATTTGGGACCCCTTGTCATGGGTGTGCACGGGAATCGAGGGTGCAAAGAACTGGGTTGTTACTTGATGCTGTGGTATGGTGTTGAGTGACAGTGTTTGTGACGACCCCATGCAGCGTCAGTGAGGTAGGTTGCAGTGGGGTAGCAGATAAAGGGGTCAAGGGAACCGTCACCTTGTGGGGCAACAAGCAGACAAGGGTGAGTTGGACCAGCCAATTAACAATTATCTTGGGTCACTGGACCTGCACCCCTACCCCCACCCTCCCCTTTCAATTCTATTGAAGCTCAAATCCGCCTTGTTAAGGCATTAGTTGAGAAGCAAGCTTGGGATCGACACAATGACAAGAATGAGATTATCAGTTTTCTCAATGATATTCAACATAACCAATGGAACATTCTTGACCAACTATACTCTCTTCATCGCAGCCAAAAGAGACTCCAAGATCAAATGGATAGCTTCGAGGGTCATATGGAACATATGGAATCCTATGTTCACAATGCTTTTCATTGCCCCACTAAGGGAGGTAATATGGACCAGTGTCCTAACAAAGTTACCAAACAAATGGAAAATGTAACCTAAAAATGAGAACTCTAGCCAAAAAACCCCAAAAACATGGAAAAATAGCTCAAAAACAAAAAGTGTGTACGCTGGAACGATGGGTTTTTTTTTAAGTTAAATTTTCAACATTTTTTAGAAATGGTAAGGAAAACCAATTTTTTGTGCAAAAAACACCCTGAAAACAAAAAGTGTTGATATTGGAATAATGTCTTTTTTTTTTGGTAAAATTTCAACAATTTTTAACAATGACATTAAAGATAAAATATAGGATTCCAAAAAACCTTGAAATTCCGATAATTTTTAGGCATGACATTAAAGATAGAATTTCACGTTTTTGAAAATCCTTGAGATTCCAACAATTTTTAGCCATGGTGTTAAAGATAAAATACATATAACTATTTTCAACCATACCATTAAAGATAAAATATCATGACTCAAAAAGACCTTAAAATTTTGATAATTTTTCAACCATGGAATTAAAACCAAATATCATGACTGCATAAATGTGATATCCCCAGGTGTTGTAAATATTTTCTATTTACTTGTACTATGTTAGTGCCTGTAACCTATGTAGTTAGTGTGGAGTTCTTGCAACTTTAACATTTATGAATTAAATTATTTTAAAATTACCTTATTAAAAGAAAATTTATGTTAATTCTTAGAATTCATGGGAATCTGAGATCTTAGTTAAATTCTCAATTACCAGATAGTTAAAGACAATTATCCTTTTTTCTCTTACCTAGAGATAAAACATCTCAGTGAGAAAAGATGAGGCCAAGGAAGGTTGGAGGAAAGACTGGAGGCATCTGAGAGAAAAGACAATAAGACCTGAATAGGAAACTAGGAAGGTGGGGTAGGACACTGCCTGTGGAGTATTCTTGAGTTGGACTGGGAGCCAGTAGGAACTCCAATAAAGACCTCAGTCTGTGAAAATTCTAGGCTGGACTGAGAAGCCCTGATACCTGTGAATTGATCTTGATATATTATTATCTAAATTGGTTGTTCTAGAGCTAAGAAGCTTGGGGGGAGAAATTGGACGTAATTGCCAATTCTCTTTCTAGGGAGGTGTGATATTGCCTATGAATTCTTCGACATACAATATAACAGAAAAATATGTTGATGAGTTATTTTATTTACAAATAAATGAACTTGTATAAATGTTTTTTAAGTTATTCCTCTATATTAAAGAAAAAAAAAAATTGCATGCATGCTTAACAAACTATGTCCTTTCTTTCGGAAAGAAGAATTTGTGGAAATTACTATTAGAAGAATCTCTATGATTTATTATTCAATATTTTGTGAAAGAATAAATAGGGATACATTATATATTTATATATTATGTTATTTCTAGAGGAATACTGGTGGTATCTTATGAAAAATGGAACCGTATGCCCTACGTGATTGCAGATAAAGATTGTATTAGGAAGATTGGTAAAGGAAACTCTGTAAAAATAACACATACAACTATGTGTGATAAGAAAATAAAACTCTACAACGATTATGTTGTCTACGACCATATTTTTAAAAAGAAGCGTGGGTATGCCTAAGGTGATGTAATATATTAATGTACTAACATTTAAGTGTCCACTTACACAATGATATGGTGGAGTAAGAGTCGGGTTGAACCCTAACTCACTAATTTAGCCGAGTCAAAAAAGTCAGACCAGGCAACCAAAGGAACTGATCCTGTCGAATAGATAGTGCTTCTAGATTTTTTCCCTAGCCAAGTCAATTAACCAATAACCTGGGAACTGTTCTAGGCACAATTTGTTCTTTAGCACAAAGGTCAGGGTGGGTATCATAGAAACAATTACCAAGAGAGCTTTACCATTCAAAAATAAAATTAATGATAGTCTTGCATGTAAAAGGGTGCTTTCCAGATTAGGCTATCAGTATGATATATAGTAAAGGAAAATAAAAGATACACCCACATATTTCTTAACAATCTAACCAGACTTTGTAAAAATTACGAAAACCCCAAAGTTAGCTCAACATGCGAGGAGGCACAGAAAAGATGTGAAAAAAAACATTGTAAGAAACTCATTAAAGAATGTAAACCCTACTATGGTTTATCCACCCATGTATGCAAAAAAAGGTAAATGTAATTAACAATATACATATACACACCCTGAAAATAACTGTTTGTACAAAAATATTGGAAAAAGCATGTGTCCATGAGAAAGGAATGCATATACAACAGGTCAAGAATACTTTCCAACATTTCATATGGTATTGGAACATATGAGTAAATAACTAAATAACAATAAAAGAATAATTGGATACATGGAGTACAAATCTAGCAACCAAAGTATAAGACTTGTATAACAGTTAAAATCCTTTTAGGCTTACGGTCGTAATATGTTGAGACTTGAAGTAAATAGAAAACCCTGAGGTCGAATTCAAGAAGCATATAGGAAATAAGTGAGAAACTTGTAAGAAGACAAATCACTGGTGTAAGGGTTGGTACATTGTTAACCGCAAACCCTACCTTTCTATTGAGAAATAACAAAAACCAAAAGGATGAAGGGCTTAAACCCTAACCTAGGCAAGCACTTTCACAATAATAGAGAGCCAAAACGCATAACATCTAAGCATAAAGAACTAAGACAAAACTTGATGTATGAAAAAAAAAAAAATAAATAAATAAATATAATAATAAAATAAAATCTTTATATCATTACCTTGATGAGGTCTGGAGCCAAGTGATGAATTGGTGGGCTACGATCGTAAAGAACTAAGACAAAACTTGATGTATGAATTAAAAAGAAAGAAGGTTATTTATGTTGTTACCTTGATGAGGCCTGGAGCCAAGCGATGAATTGGTGGGCTGCGACCAACACCAGAGTGTGCGAGAGGAAACAGGATCAAGAGTAAAGAAAAGGAACAAAAAATGATAACCATTCATTTATCTCATCTAACCTTGCAAAATAACTATCTGATAATGAAGTGCAACCTAGAAGCAATAACCATCTCTGTGTTGGCTAGCCGCAACCTGGGTCAAGGAAAATAAAAATAATTTTAGGAGAGATAGGAAGATAAGATCTGGTGGTAAGTTCTTTGATTGATATTCTTCCACCAAAAATGCTTCCGACATGGGAAAATGGAAGAATTGAAAGTGCTTATATAGCAAAAAGGCTGGATAGATTTATTCTTCATGATAGCTTAATTGATGAGATGGGCATGCCTTTTTGAACAATTGAGAATGTTTATATCTCTGATCACAGGTCGATTCTTCTAGGTTGGAGAGAAAAGGGCTTTAGAAAGGGGTACTCTTTCAAATTCAACAAAACATGTCTTGAGGATCCGGTCTTTAATGAGGTGATAACACAGTTTTGGAATGAGTTGTCATCAGATAAATATGTCCCATGTTTAATGACCTTCAGGGAGAAAATGGATGCAATTTGAAAAGTGGTAAAGGAGTGGCAGTTTCAAAAAAGACAAATGAGAAGAAAGACTCTTCGAGAGGTTCAAATAGAGTTGGACAAAGTTATGGGCTCCATGGATGTCCATCAACCCTCTTTCGAGATGAGATGCTGGATTAAGGAGCTTCAGATGAAAAAGCAAAAGATTTTGGAGTATGAGGAAGCTTGCTGGAGACTGAAGAGTAGGGCGACCTGGCTTAGGGAGGGGGATAAGAATACAAAATTCTTTCATAAATATGCAAGCGCCAGACAGGCAAAAACTTATATATGGAAGTTAAAGGATGAAAATGGATTTTTCTTATACGCTCAACAGGATATAACAAAAGAGCCCGTGAGATTCTTTGAAAATCAGTACAAGAAATCTGAAAATTGCAGGATTCAGGATATTATGTGGGGCATAGAATTATTCCCTCAGATGTTTGATGGGGAATTAAATGAAAAAAAATTCAGCCGGTATCACAAGAGGAGCTCTTGGCAACAATGAAGTCTTTTAAAAGGGACAAAAGTCTGGGTCCAGATGGCTGGACGGTTGAATTCTTAATCCACTTCTTTGATCTGATAAAAGGTGATCTTCTAAGGATGGTGGAGGCCACAAGAATGTCTGGCAACATAAAAAATAAAACCTCATCCACTCTTATAGTGTTGATTCCAAAGAAGGATGATGCTGCTTCCCTTCTGGACTATAGGCCGATTTCACTGTGTAATATTTCCTTCAAAATAGTCTCTAAAATTATTGCAGAAAGAATCAAAGAAAATCTTTCAGAGTTTATATCAAAGGATCAACACGCCTTCCTTAGGGGGAGGAACATTCTGGATGTGGTTGCAACTACTCAAGAAGGTTTATTTTCCATTCACTCAAAAAAGAGTGAAGATGGCATCTTCAAAATTGATCTTCGTAAGGCATATGACTGCCTGGACTGGAGCTTCATTAGATGTTTGCTTGCTAAGATTGGGTTGAGACCCAATATGATTAACTGGGTTACGGCTTGTGTCGAAGGGGTGAACTATGCTATTATTATAAATGGAATCCCTTCATCCTTCTTCCCAGTAGCGAGGGGTCTCCACCAAGGGTGCCCCTTATCGCCCCTGATATTCATTCTGGCGATGAACGCGCTCAACCTCCATATCAACAAAGCAGTAGCGGAAAACAGATGTCGCCCTTTAAAAATATGAAAGAACACCTCTATCTCTCATAACTTATTTGTAGATGATATTATTTTGTTTGATATGTTATGTACGCTAACCTGGCTCTGCTTTCATGATATCTTAAGAAATTTTCAGAAGGCTTCTGGTCTGCAAATAAACAAGGAAAAGTCTATAATTTATCATAATGAAATCAGCCAAGAAGTGGTGGACTGGTTATCAGCCCTGTTCGGCGTAAAGTCCCACTCGATTAAACAAGGAATTAAATACTTGGGGTTCTAGCTTAAAGCAAATGGTTACTCTAAAAAGGATTGGCAATGGGTTATGGATAGATATTACAAGAAGATTTCATTATGGGAATTCCGATGTCTTTCTCTGGCGAGTAGAGTAATCTTGGCTCAATTTGTGCTGAACCAGCTAGCAGTATACTGGGCCCACTTGTTCTTCCTTCCTGCAAGCGTTATTAAAAAAATGGAAAAGATTACAGCGAATTTCATCTGGGGAGGACAAGCAGAAAGAAGGAAATTCCATCTCTCAAAATTATCAGATATCTGTATCCCAAAGAGCATGGGAGGTTGGGGTCTGCTGAACCTTCGCAGTTTTGGCAAGGCTCTATTACGCAAAACATTGTGGAGGTGTATTTTCGGAGAAGGTTCCTGGAGCATGACAATTAAAAAAAAATATCTAGGCAGAAAAGATTTTTCTTTATGGTTCAGGGAGGGAAGGATTGGCCCCTCTTATGGATCGACAATCTGGCTAAGTTTGCATAGGATGGAAGGGTTTTTCTTGGAAAACTTAATATGGCAGTTTCAAACAGGTAGTAAAATCTTGATCGGTTATGATCAATTTCTGAGTGGTGACGAGGAAATAATTGTGCCAGAAGCATTATTAAACTTTTTTCACAGGAAAGGCTTCTTTTTTTGGGAAAGTTTAATTGTTGGTTGGCATGGGTCGATCCCTCTGTGGAAAGATGCTGGTCTTCTACAGATGTCGGAATCTATTGCTAAGATATGGGAGCCCATTAGGACAAGTCTCAGATCCTGCGACATCTTTCGCTCGGAGGTATCTGATGAAATTATTTGGAAAAATTCAAAGTCGCTGAATATTGTCAGAGTTAAAGATGTTTATCAGATGTTAATTGGCAAGATGGGTCCCCAGCTCAATCCTATTTTTCCTATGATTTTTTGGAAATCTGAATGCCCATCGAAAATGATTTTCTTTGCCTGGTTGTTTTTCCGCAACAGAAATCTTACCTGGGAAAATTTGAAGAAGCGGGGTTGGCAGGGTCTGGGGTGTTGTCCTATGTGCAGATCAGATGAGGAAAGCAATTGGTATTTATTCCCAAAATGTCATATTGCTCAGCATATTTGGCTGTCTGTGGAGAATTGGTTCAGTGTTCAACATATGTCTCACTCCTCTATCTCTGATGCATTTCTTTGGTGGAGCTAGCAAAAAGTGAACTGGAGGCCGTTGTTTATTATCTACCTATGGAGCATCTGGAAGGCAAGAAACAACTCCATTTTCAATAGCAAAAATTGCTCATCTTTGGATATTTTCTCTAAGGTTGTGTCGATTTATGAAAGCCTCCTTATGAAGGTGCCAAAGATTAAAGGAGATGATCTTCCTTCAGGTCCTCAGGGGAGTCAAACTTTCCCATGCACGTTCTTCGACGATGTTGAACAGAGAGGCATCTGTGGCTGTGGGGTTTTCATTCTGATAAGTGATTCCTGTCATTTCAGTATCCATTGGAATGGAGGAAAGGGATCAAACTCAAAAGCGGAAGCCATGGCACTTGCTGGTCTGTTATATTTTTGCTCCCTTCTTGACATCCGGCCCGTATCGATTTTTGGAGACTCAAAGGTAGTGGTGGACTTTGTGAATAAGAAAATCAATATTTCAAAGCCTCACCTCGTTGGCTAGTTGAACAGGAACAGGTCTCTTTGGGATGATATGAATGAGTCCTCTGCAGGGCTCAAAATCTAATGGCAGACTCTTTATCCAAAAGGGGTCTCATTTCATCTCCAGGTTTATGGTTTGTGCAGGTACTGATTAAGGAGGATATTTTCACTATACAGGAATTTTCTCCACCAGTGTTCTAATTTTGCTTAGCAGCTCCTCAAATATGCTTTGATCTTAAGCACTTTTTATTTTCTGTTTTGAAGTGATTTTGCGAATCTTGTATCTATAGATAAGTGGCATTATCAGTGCAATCTATTCTATATCAGGGACATGGACGACATTGTCTTGATGACTTGTTTTATATTTGTGATATGTTTCTCTCTCTGAACAGATATGGTCATATCTCAGAATCATATGAATATGTATCTTTTTTGGGACCCATTATATTCCTTATATAATACAATATAGTTTTTTTCGCTCTAAAAATAATAATATACATGCGTTAATGAATCACTTGAATAGTGGAGTGCACAGAAAACATCCTGGAGATTCATCCCACAAATTGTTTTTTGGACAATCTGGAAGTGGAGAAATAAGTATCTGTTTCAAAATAAACAAGAAGATTTTTAGCTAGTTTTCTACAAGATCATCTCTCTCTATAAATCTATTTCTCCTCAGATCATATAACATAAAAACAAAATCAGGAAACAAAAAATTTCTCAATTGAAATTCCCTAGGGATTTTTTCGATTGGGCAACGCAAAATGGGATATGTGCCTGCGGTATTTTCATATCTATGAATGAACATCAAAATTTCTCCATTTACTGGAATGGTGGGAAAGGCACAAATAACAAAGCTGAAGCAATGACACTTTCAGGTCTCCTATATCTCAGTACTTTCCTAAACATCCTAGCTCTTCATATCTATGGAAATTCTAAAATCATAATTGATCATGTCATTAGCAAAATTTCCATAAAAACTCAAATGCTAACAGGATGGATGAACATAATTGACTATTTCCGGAAAGGAAAAAAGGATCATTCTATTCAACATGTGGACAAATCACAAAATGTACAAGCAAACAGTTTGTCAAAGGAAGGACTACTAATACAACCGGGTAAATGGAAAATGGACATTCATCTGGGCAATATTACTTACCAGATAGAGGATTTTTCCCTCCCAGGAACATATTTGAATCAGTGACTTTCTCTCCCTGCTTTTTGTTTCTCATTTTTGTTTTTGGCCACTGGGTTTCTCACAATGTCCTTTGCAAAGCAAGTTTTTCATCTTTTGCAGGTGATGTCTCTATATCAATAGAGATTATCCCACTCTTGCTTACTATTTGGTTTGGATGTTGATATCATACATATATCGTATGTTTTATCACATATCTCTGTTTTCCCTCCTTGTACTATTTATAGGAGATAACATTTTTTATGGTGATCCTTTATAGACTTGTTAAGTCTATGGTTTTGATTTAATATTTTATGCCAGACTATATGTAATTTTTGCAACTCATCTGATATTAATACAAAATCATGCTTTTTTCGTACTGAAAAAACGTGGTTTCTTTTTATATGGATACACATAATAATATATTGCATTATTAGGTAATATATAATAATGAAGAATGTGTTCCAAAACTTTTAAGATCATAATATATTGCATTATTAGATATGATAATTGGTAATCCATTCTTCCTAATGTTTTTTTAATGAGAAATATAATAATGTCACATTTTTTAGTTGACGTTTCACTTTTTCCTCACTCTCCATGTAGAGAAAGATAGAGACACTGAAGTTGAGACGAAATGACCTAGAGCCATAAGGGAGAGCCACATGGAAAGAGCGAAAGAGACAACGAAATTAAGATGAAATGGAAGACAACTACAAACACAGATAGTAAAAAGCAAAATATTTAATTTCTTGAACTTTCGACATTCCTTTACACCTCTCAATGGAATTGCTAGCATATATAATTATTTTAAAAAGTGTCTAACAAAATGTCTCTCATATAATATAGCACTTGTGTATTTCATACACCCCACTGTTAAATCAAGTGCTTTATACACAAAACTATTCATAGGTTTTATGTATGGTCAAAGGTGTATTTATGTGTAATCTTATGTTGAGTAATATATGCATGGTGTTAGATCATAATATATAATAAGTGTTTGTAAAAATAATTAAATTTGGATTACTTTATAGCTTTTAGTATTATATATCGTGTGAATAGAACAACTACAAGAGAAAAAGGAGAAACTACAAAGGGTGCCAAGATGTGACTATACGTGTTCATATAACCATTTGATGTCTGAACAACTCGGCTATGTATTACCAAGGTTTGCAAATCATGAAAATTATTATTGCTTCCGTTATTGAAAAGTAGAGTGGGCTATTTTTATGTTGAATGTACATATGATAAAACAAAATTTGTGTAAATTTACAAGAGAAAAGGAGAACCTACAAAGGGTGCCAAGATGTGACTATACTCGCTCATATAACTATTTGAATGTGGAGAACAACTCTGTTATGTATTACTAGGGTTTGCAAATCATGAAAATTATTATTGCTTCCTTTATTGAAAAGTAGAGTGGGTCATCTTTATGTTGAATGTAGATATGATAAAACAAAGTTTGTGTGTAAATTATCGGGAGTATTATAATTGTTTTTATCACTTTAAATTTGAATTTTTTTATTTCTAATTAAATATTAATATTTTTTATATTTTGAATTATTATAAATTTAAGTTTTTAATCTATAATGATAAATGATTTGAACTGGATCATTATATTATTTTTCATTTATCTCAATGCATTTGGAGTCGAAAAAGTGGAGGAATCAATTCATCATAATTGTTTTTATTGGCGGCACTTAGTTTGGCGAAACGAGGTTTGAAACCTTCTGGAATCGTTTTGAGACATCAAACGACATTTTTTTGGGGTAAAACTTTGTTTCTAGATTGCAACACATTTTCATTCTATTTTATACACAGAGAACTTTCCAACTTCGTAAGAATCGCGGCAATTAGAGTCTGCATGCAAAAGTTATGCCACTCAAAAGTTGACCTTCTTGTTTTCGCACCTATAATTCAGGAGGATGCCACGTCGGCCCCCATTATTCATGGAAAAGGGGCCAGCCACATGTTTGTGATGTAAAAGACTCTAGAAAATTTTATTTTGTAACTCTAGTTAAAAGTTGATGTAGTCAAACTTAACCACTAGTAGGCTATCAAGTTGTGTTATAACTGGGCCACTAGGAGGAAGAGGCATTCCATTCTTTCAAGAGCATTTTGTTCCATAGTTGAGCAAAGTTAACCAGGAAAGATAGGAGGTAGAGAACACAAAGAGGATCTATGCACTGTAGCGACCCATGGACCACAAATAGTACTTCTTTGTATCTGCAACCATATTTCCAGATAGAGAAAGAGAGCAAAGTGATCTCACCTTCCAACTAGGTTTTCTCCCAAAACGGTTTCCTAAAGAGCATATCTTGTGTATTATGTGTGTGTGAGCTTATTTTGTCGTTTTCTACTTTTTTGCTTGATTTACTTTTACATGCATGCACTAATTACAATTAATTTTATATATCTAAAAATTAAATAAAATTGTAATAGTGTAGAATCTCATATTTTTAATATAACGTTATTAGATCTGTTGTGACAAACTGTCCAATGGAATATCCACAACAATTTACGGATCAGATAAATACATATATGAAACCTAATTTACATTTATAAAATATATTAGTTTTTTTAAAAGTATGAAATAAGTATTTACTATATTGTCATATTAAAATGAAAAGTGTACACACGTGTGTGTGAGAGAGTGAGTTTTAATAATAATAAAAATTTTGCATATTGAAACATTATTCAAATATAAAATTATATGAATAATAGACATCTATTAAAATTAAATGTGCATATACGAATTGAAAATATATTAATATAAAACTAATACTTATCAATTTCAAATGATTATATAAATATATTAATTTCAAAATAAAATGATAATATAGTTATATATCATATTAATTAATTTCAAATTAAAGTTAACCGTGTTTATTTAACAGTTTATGCTATTTATCTTTGGGTTTATATTATTCCCTTGGGTATAATATTAGCCCCTTAGGTTTATAATCTCTTGGGTTTTTAGTATTAATCTCTTGGGTTTATAATTCCCTTGGATTTATAATATCAATCATGGTCATTCATGGCCTACCATAGTCAACCATGATTTATAAAATTAATCATGGTAAACCATGGTCAATCATTGTCCAATGTTGCATTGTGACAAATATTGTATCAATATTAAAATCAACAATGGCCAGTGATGATCAACCATGTTCGAACATCGCATTGTGACAAGGATTGTCTCAATATGAAAATCAATCATCACACTTTTGACAAATATTGTCTCGATATGAAAATAAATCATGGTCCAACATCACATTACGATAAGTATTGTCTCAATATGAAAATAAACCATGGCCAACTATTTTTATTTTAGGGTTTATAATATTTATATTATGATTTATATACCTTGGGTTTATAGTATTAATCCCTTGGGTTTATGATCCCTTAGGGTTTTTTGTATTAATCCTTTGGGCTTAGTATTCCCTTGGGTTTATAATATCAACCCCTTGGGTTTATTAATATAAGGGTTCATATTCCTAGGGTATAATATTATTCATAGGATTTATAATATTAATCATAGGGCTTAATACAAATCCCTTAAGTTTATAATCATGGTTAACCATGATCCAACGTCACATTGTGAGAAATATTATCTCAACATGAAAATGAACCATGCTCAACCATTGTCGACCATCATCAACCATGGTCAATCATGGTCAGCCATGGCCCAATGTCACATTGTGATAGAGATTATCTCTATATGAAAACCAACCATGGTCAAGCATGGTCCAACGTCAAATTTTGACAAAAATTGTCTCAATATGAAAATCAATCATGGTAAACCATGGTCTAACGTCGCATTGCAACAAAGATTGTCTGAATATGAAAATAAATCATGGTTGACCATGGACAACCATGTTTATTTTACCTTTTATAATATTTATCATAGGGTTTATATACCTTGGTTTATAATATCAATCATGGTCAACCATGGTACAATGTCGCATTATGACAAAATTTGTCTCAATATGTAAACCAACCATGGTGAACCATGGTTCAACATCGCATTTTGACAAATATTGTCTTGATATGAAAATCAATCATTGTCAACCATGGTCCAACACCACATTGTGATAAGGATTGTCTCAATATGAAGATCAACCATGGTCAACAATGCTTATTTTAGGGTTTATAATATTTATCTTAGAGTTTATATACCTTTGGTTTATAATATCAATACTTGGGTTTAATATTATTCCCTTGGATTTATAATCCCTTTGGGTTTTAGTATTAATCCCTTGAGTTTATTATTCCAGTGCGTTTATAATATCAATCCATTGGGTTTATTAATCTAAGGGTCAATTTCCTAGGGTATAATATTATTCATAGAGTTTATAATATTAATCCTAGGGTTTAAATCCTCGCATTATAACAAATATGGTCAATATGAAAATCAACCATGGTCAACCATGTTTGTTTTAGGGTTTTTAATATTTATATTAGGGTTTATATACCTTGGGTTTTAAATATTAATCCCTTGGGTTTAATATTATTCCCTTGGGTTTTTAGTATTAATCCCTTCGGTTTTTAAACATGTTTTGATTTTAATATAGATAGTTCCTTTGGTTTATAAATTATAAACCCATGGTCAACCATGGTCCAACATCGCATTGTGGAAAATATTGTCTCTTTATGAAAATCAACCACGGTCCAATGTCGTATTGTGAAAAAGATTGTCTCAATATGAAAATTAATCATGGCCAACCGTAGTCCAATGTCACATTGTGACAAAGATTGTGCCTAAATGAATATCAACCATGGTCAACCATGTTTATTTTAGGGTTTATAATATTTATCTTAGGGTTTATATACCTTGGGTTTATAATATTATTCCCTTGGGTTTAATATTATTCCTTTGAGTTTAATATTATTCCCTTTGGACTATAATCCATTGGGTTTATTAGTCCCTTGGGTTTATAATATCAATCTCTTGATTTTATTATTCTAAAGAGTACATATTCCTAGGGTATAATATTATTCATATGGTTTATAACATTAATCCTAAGGTTTAATATTTATCCTAGGGTTTAAGATTGTCTCTATATGAAATTTAACCATTTTCAATCATGGTCAACCATGGTCAATAACCATAGTCACATTGTGACAAAAATTGTCTCAATATGAAAATAAATGATAGTCAACCATGGTCCAATGTGGCATTGTGACAAATATTCTCTCTATATGAAAATAAATCATGGTCAACCATGGTCTAACGTTGCATTGTTACAAAGATTGTCTCAATATGAAAATAAAACATTGTCAACCATGTTTGTTTTAGGGTTTATAATATTTATCGTAGGGTTTATATACCTTGGGTTTACAATATTAATCTCTTGTGTTTAATATTATTCCATTGATTTTTTAGTATTAATCCCTTGGGTTTAATATTATTTCGTTGGGTTTTTAGTATTAATCCCTTGAGTTTATTAGTACCTTGCATTTATAATATTATTAATTCATTGGGTTCATTAATCTTTTGGATTTATAATATTAATCCTTTCAGTATGTCAATCCCTTGGGTTTATAATATTAATCCCTTGGGTTTTAATTCCTAGGGTTTATTAATCCTTTGGGTTTGTTGATTGCTTGTGTTAATGATCCCCAAGGTTTATAATATTAATCTCTTTGATTTATACGATTAATAATTCCTCAAATTTATTAATCCTTTGAGTTTGTAATATTAATCCCTTGGGTTTATGATGCCCTGGGTTTATAATATTAATAAATTGATATCATTATTTTAATATTCCATTATAATTGTTTTAATTATTATCATATTTATAATAATAATAATATTTTATATTATTATTATTATTATTATATTTATATATTTATTAATATCAACATTAATATTAATTTTAAATCCATATCTATTGACGACTATCGGTGCTTTAGTGGGCTTAATGGTTAAGAGAATGTGTTTCCTCCTCGGAGGTCACAATTCAAAACCAGAGGGGGGTAGAGTATGTATGCCTTCGCAGACTTAACAGTCAAATCCCTACGTAGAGATGAGTCTCTTGTCCCACAAACAAGGGGGGCTCATACACCAATTTGGTGTTTGGTTTGGCCATGACCTTAAAATTGGATAATAATAATAATAATCAACCACATTTATTAATGTGGTTGTGATAAAAATTGGCTCAATATGAAAATCAATCATTGTCAACCATGCTCCAATGTCACATTGCAACAAATATTGTCTCAATATGAAAATGAACCATGGTCAACCATGGTCCAACGTCACATTGTGACAAAGATTGCCTAAATATGAAAATAAAGCATGGTCATCCATTGTCAACCATCATTAACCATGGTCCAGTGTGACAATGTGGCAATGTGACAAAGATTGTCTCATTACGAAAATAACCATGGTCAACTATGATCCAACATCACATTGTGACAAAGATTGTCTCAATATGAAAATCAACCATGGTACACCATGTTAATTCAGGGTTTATAATATTTTTCTTAAGGTTTATAATATTAATCTCTTGGGTTTATTAATTTAAAGGTTCATATTCCTAGGGTGTAATATTATTCATAGGGTTTATAATATTATTAATAAGATTTATAATTAAAATAATTATTATTATGACAAAAATGAATTAAATAATTACTATTATGTTTATTTTTCAATATAAATAAATAATTAAATTATTATTCATTATAATTATTATTAATATTTGATTAGATTATTAATTAATTAATATAATAATTAATATTTATTTTTATGTAATTTTTTATTATTTAAAAGATTTAATAATAATATTAATTGATAATAGTAACATTTTTAATTAATAATAATAATATTTAATTAACTCGGATGCGGGTGCTTTAATGCTATATTAATGGAGGGATTATTCCGCGCCGGCATTTGGTCCTGCAGATGGCAGGATCGCACATTATCCCAAGCTCTCCCGCGAATGAAGCAGGCTCATAATGGGTACCTGCAGATCAATTTTCATTCGGTATTGAATGAGTCGTTCGTTCGAGACACTTTGCCTGAAGTTTTATTTATGGCCGCCTCAGCTCTCTCCGCTATTATTTCCCTCTGGCCTCCCAACATTAGCTTGCCTTAGACCCTGCATCCTTGCAATGCTCCGAAGGGTGCATTGAATGTCTGGTTCATGACTCTTAATGGGCTCCCTTACCTCGGCTCCTGCTTTATTTCGCCCTGCTCTTCATCTCCATCAAGCTGCCTTGATACCTTGACAATGGTACGTCACCGCGGTAGTTGTCGCCATGGTGGTAGTCGTGGAGGCTGTGGGCGTTCTCAGCCTACTCCCCCGCTTGCTATTCCTCTGGCTTCGGTTTCCCCTCCCTCTGACAATGGCAAGCCTTTCCAGCACAACTCTTTCCAAACCACCCACTTCAAATTTCAAAGTCGCCTCAATAAACCTGTTCTCTCGGCCAGCACCATTGTAATTTTTGCGGAGGAAGAAGCTTGGCCTAGTGTTTCTGTGCATACCTTGGCAACGCAGTCTCAAGATGAAAGCGAACAGCAGGGGGAAGAAGTTGGCATTGTGTTCAATTGTGGTGATTTGCAGGCTGAGGGAAATGTCCCTGATGTCTTCAAGCCACCAGATGGCAACCTCCAGGAAGTATCGGCCTCTGTTCACCCGACGAGTGGTTCCGGCGGCTTTCGGCGTTTGGCAGCTCTTCCAGGTGGCAGCGGTATAGACGCTGAGGACACTGTTGATGACTCGTGGATGGGCAATCCATGCCCGGTGGAGGAGGAAGCTCAGGACCATGAAACAATCGCTTGAAGCCTCCTGGGCCATGTCTGATTCCCTTGTTCCTCTCTTCACTCTTTCGTTCAATGTGCTATGCCTATATGGCTTTTGTTATTGTCTTTTTGTATAAGGTCTTTGGCTTTGCAGTTGTATCAGGTCTTTGGTTTTGCAGTTTTGCCTATGGTTATCCGGGCAGTATAGATAGTATGGTCACAACTTTTCTTCTAACCTTTTCTGTGGTTTACCAACATGGCCAGTTCGCTCTGTATGGCTTTGGGCTTTTTGTTTCTGGTTTTCCCAACCTTGGGACAGTTTGTATGTACTGATGGACAGTCTCGGCTCTCCTCTGAGGTCTCGACCTCCTTGTAACTCTATTTTTACCTTTTATTAATAGAATTAGCCTTTACTTAGAAAAAAAATAATAATATTTAATTAAATTATTAATTAATTATAAATAATAAATAATATTTATTTTATGAAATTTTTTATTATTTAATAAGAATATTAATTGATAATATAGTATTTTTAATTAATAAAAATAAAAATAATATATATTTGGTTGTATTTTTTAATATTATTATTAATTAAATAATTATTATTGTTATTATTATTATTATTATTATTGAATAATTATTATATTATATTATTTAAAATCAAATAATATAAAAAATTATTATTATTATTTTAATAGTTATTTTTTATAATAATATTGTAATAATTTATAATAATAATAATATTTTTATTGTAATTATTTTTTGGGTATTATTATTTCTATGGTTATATATTTATTTATGTAGGGTAAATATAAATAAAGCTTTTGGCTATATATACGAAGACGAAATTAGTGACAGTATAGACTTTCAAGCTGAAGCTGAGCATCACAGTACAAACACTTGTCTGTTTGTGTTGCTGGACCGCAATATGAAAAATATATTTTTTATTTTAATATTCCCCATCAATGATGTCCTTTATTCAGGACACGAAATATATTGTTTATAATATTTCATATTAAATTGTGAATGTAATATTCTTCCCGGCAATGTAGATTTTATACAGATTGTCATACCTTGGGAATGGTGGATGGAAAAAAAAGGGAAAAGACGTGCCATGTCATGTACGTATGTGGGGATAGATTTGGTGTGGCCATTCAAATCTTGTCATATTCATGTACCTGGAATCTTGCTTGGAATGAGAGATTTTGGGGTACCAAGAGTTTGTGGTTTTATTTTGTGGGGAATCTGGGAATATGTATGGCTTCCCTCATGATAATTCAAAATATTTTAAAGGAAAATTTACATTTGGAATATGTATCTTTTATTATTGATATTTTTAATTTTAATAATGGTTTTACATTTTTAATATGCCTCGGAATTTCTTAAAGAGTGATGTGACAAAAAAAATTTTGTAATGAATAAGCACTAAATTTTAATATACCAAATTAAGTTAAAGATTTTCTTAGAGAGTGATGTGACAAAACTGAAATGTTAGTAATGGATAAGTACTCAATTTCAATATACCAAATTAATTATGATCATCACTATTTTTTATTTAAATGATTAAAATACTAAAATTACTTGTTTAAGAAGTTAAATTTCATAAATAATTTAATTTAAATTTTTTTTTTTTCTCAATTTTATAAACATAATTACCATATGAAAGACGATGACTTTTAATTTAATTTATTTTTATAAATATTTTTATTTATTTATGAATATTTTATTAGAATATTTTTTTTACAAAAATATAATTTTTAATTTAATTTTTCAAATATTTTTATTTATTTATAAATTATTTTATTGAAATATTAATCTTTCAATTAATTTAATTTATTTTTACAATTCTATTTATTTATTTATGAATTATTTTACTAGAATATTAATTTTTTACATAGATATAATTTTAATTTTAATTTTAAAAATATTTATTTATTTATAAATAAATTATTTTATTGAAATATTAATCTCTGAATTGACATTGCTTCTGTGATCTATATGGTATAAATTTGAAAAAATTATTTCAGTAAAAAATCATATTGGTTAACACATTTCAAAAGTTCATCATTCAAAACTTACTAAAAAAGAACAATATTGACTTTTTTTATATAAATATTATTTTTTAATTTAATTTTATAATAATTTTTATGGAATAGTTTAATTTATAGATGAATTAAGCTTTCCCACAACATTTTTTCTTTTAACCAAAATGTAACATAGTTTTTAAAAGCTTAAGTTGTTTAATCTATTGAATTTAAGTGCCCTAGGGGTTTTTTAGGGTGCAAAGTCCATTTATGCATCCTAAAATGTGTTTTAAACAACAAAAAATCACAAATTTATTTGAAATTGTATTGTCAAATTTCCCTGAAAAAAGGACTATTTCGGCCATAAGTTAGACTATGCCATTTTTTTATATATTAATTATTTAATTAAAATAATATAATTATAAACAAATTCCTAAATTATTTAAAAATGTATTGATATAAAAAATCATAAAAATTAACTAAAATATAATTTTATTTTGAATTATTATTGCATTATTAATTATAATAAAAATTCCCTGTCGAGGGTGAAAAACTTGGTAAGTATACTAGAGCCAATAACAACCCTCCCACATGGCAACAATGACGGTTAAGTGTGTTGAGTACGAAGGGCCTGGTGGCTTGGAAGGGACTGTTCTCGAAATAATTCAATGACGATGGAATTTGCGAGTGGATGCAACAACTAGGAGATGAGAGCTTGGATTGTGGGCATAAATACCTACTTGGTCATTAAGGGGGACTCTCTCAAGAGCCACACTGGGGTCTTGATAGGTGGAGAAAAATGATTATGGTTTCAGATTGGCCTTATCAAGTTGTTCCACATGTAATGGTAGCTCAAACTATAATATGGGACCCCAGATCAACTTACACTTGGGAGCTAGCTCTTTCTGGTAGTCGGGGTCAACGCGCTGGCTTGATTGATGAGAGGCTTTCCTCGAGACCTAGGCATAATGACGTCGTGGCCATTAATGAAGGGGTTAGATCTGCCTCTCAGGTAATTCGAAAACTCTTGGCTATTACAATGTTTACAATGTTTTCTTTAGTTGTGTGGCTTATCGATTAGTGCGAGCAATGGTTTTCGGTCCCACTTTCCTTTGGTGTGTGGCTTGGGAAACTATGTTTTCTTTAGTTCTCTGGTTATAGTCTCGGAAGGGAAGGTAGTTATTTTTTACCAAGAGAGGTCGGGGTACTGGTGCTTTTCAGGAACCTCATGTTTCAATTGAATTGTGAATGTCTGGGTGGGGGTTGGGCAAAATGGTCCACTAGGGCATTCGTGGGTGCTGCAATTGAACCTTGTTTATGGATCTGGAGCGAGAATAGCTCTAGAGTAGACAATAATCTGTGGGCAAGCCGTGGCCACCTCAGGCCCTAGAAGTGGCAGGTGGTGGTTCTTCTACGAAGGGAAAGGAGACCATTGATTGGGGAGAGGATGTTGGGCTGATCTAGTGAGGGAGAAGAGACATTTGGGACCCCTTGTCATAGGTGTGCATGGGAATCGAGGGTGCAGAGAACTGGGTTGTTACTTGATGGTGTGATATGGTGTTGAGTGACAGTGTATGTGATGACCCCATGCAACATCAGTGAGGTAGGTCTAGTGGGGTGGCAGACAAAGGGGTCAAGGGAACTGTCACCTTGTGGGACAACAAGCAGACAAGGGTGAGTTGGACCAACCAATTAATAGTGCTCTTGGGTGGTTGGACCTGCACCCCTACTGCCATCCTCCCCTTTCAATTCTATTGAAGCTCAAATCTGCCTTGTTAAGGCATTAGTTGAGAAGCAAACTTGGAATCAACAATGACAAGAATGAGATTATCATTTTTCTCAATGATATTCAACATAACCAATGGAACATTCTTGACCAACAAGACT
Organism: Pinus taeda; assembly: GCA_000404065.3. Classification (NCBI taxonomy): domain Eukaryota; kingdom Viridiplantae; phylum Streptophyta; class Pinopsida; order Pinales; family Pinaceae; genus Pinus; species Pinus taeda. Next base: position 6,253 of record APFE030556834.1, on the reverse strand, counting down.
CTCTTCATCGTGGCCAAAAGAGACTCCAAGATCAGATGGATAGCTTTGAGGGTCATATGGCACATATGGAATCCTATGTTCACAATGCTTTTCATTGCCCCACTGAGGGAGGTAATATGGACCAGAGTCCTAACAAAGTTACCAAACAAATGGAAATTGTAACCTCAAAATGAAAACTCTAGCAAAAAAACCCCAAAAAACATGACAAAACAGCTCAAAAACAAAAAATGTGTATGCTGGAACGATGGGTTTTTTTAAAGTTAAATTTTCAACATTTTTTAGAAATGGTAAGGAAAACCAATTTTTTGTGCAAAAAACACCCTAAAAACAAAAAGTGTTGGTGCTGGAATAATGTCCTTTTTTTTTTGGGTAAAAATCAACAATTTTTAACAATCACATTAAAATAAAATATCAGGATTCCAAAAAACCTTAAAATTCCAATAATTTTTAGGCATGACGTTAAAGATAGAATTTCACGTTTTTTAAAATCCTTAAAATTCCAACAATTTTTAGCCATGGTGTTAAAGATGAAATACATATAACTATTTTCAACCATACCATTAAAGATAAAATATCATGGCTCAAAAAGACCTTAAAATTTTGATAATTTTTCAACCATGGAATTAAAACCAAATATCATGACTGCATAAATGTGATATCCCCAAGTGTTGTAAATATTTTCTATTTACTTGTACTACGTTAGTGCCGGTAACCTATGTAGTTGGTGTGGAGTTCTTGCAACTTTAACATTTATGAATTAAATTATTTTTAAATTACCTTAGTAAAAGAAAATTTATGTTAATTCTTAGAATTCATGGGAATCTAAGATCCTAGTTAAATTCTCAATTACCAGATAGTTAGAGACAATTATCCTTTTTTCTCTTACCTAGAGATAAAACATCTCAGTGGGAAAAGATGAGGCCAAGGAAGGTTGGAGGAAAGACTGGAGGCATCTGAGAGAAAAGATAATAAGACCTGAATAGGAAACTAGGAAGGTGGGGCAGGACACTCCCTATGGAGTATTCTTGAGTTGGACTGTGAGCCAGTGGGAACTCCAATAAAGACCTTAGTCTGTGCAAATTCTAGGCTGGATTAAGAAGCCCTAATACCTCTGAATTGACCTTGATATATTATTGTCTAAATTGGTTGTTCTAGAGCCAAGAAGCTTGGGGGAGAAATTGGACGTAATTGCCAATTCTCTTTGGTAGGGAGGTGTGATCTTGCCTGTGAATTCTTGGACATATAGTGTAACAGATAAATATGTTGATGAGTTATTTTATTTACAGTAAATGAACTTGTATAAATGTTTTTTAAGTTATTCCTCTATATTAAAGAAAAAAAGGTCTGTGTGCATGCTTAACAAACTATGTCCTTTCTTTTGGAAAGAAGAATTAGTGGAAATTACTATTAGAAGAATCTGTATGATTTACTATTCAATCTTTTGTGAAAGAATAAATAGGGATACATTATATATTTATATATTATGTCAGTTCTGGAGGAATACTAGTGGTATCTTATGAAAAATGGAACCGTATGCCCTAAGTGATTGCAGATAAAGATTGTGTTAGGAAGTTTGGTAAAGGAAACTCTGTAAAAATAACACATACAACTATGTCTGATAAGAAAATAAAACTATACAACTATTATGTTGTCTACCACGGTATGTTTAAAAATAGGCGTGGGTATGCCTAAGGTGATTTAATATATTAATGTACTAACATTTAAGTGTGCACTTACGCAATGATATGGTGGAGCAAGAGTCAGGTCGAACCCTAATTCACTAATTTAGCCGAGTCAAAACGTTAGACTAGGCGACCAAAGGAACTAATTCTATCGAATAGATAGTGCTTCTAGATTTTTTTCCCTAGCCAAGTCAATTAACCAATGACCTGGGAACAATTCTGGGCACCATTTGTTCTTTAACACAAGGGTCGGGGTGGGTATCATAGAAACTATTACCAAGAGAGCTTTACCATTCAAAAAGAAAATTAATGATAGTCTTGCATGTAAAAGGTTGCTTTCCAGATTAGGCTACCAGTATGATATATAGTAAAGGAAAATAAAAGATATACCCACATATTTCTTAACAATCTAACTAAACTTCGTAAAAATTACAAAAACCCCAAAGTTAGCTCAACATGTGAGGAGGCACAAAAAATATGTGAAAAAAAAACACTGTAAGAAACTCGTTAAAAAATGTAAATCCTGTTATGGTTTATCTGATCATGTATGCAAAAGAAGGTAAATGTAATTAACAATATACATATAAACACCCTAAAAATAACTTTTTGTACACAAATATTGGAAAAAGCATGTGTCCATTAGAAAGGAATGCATATACAACAAGTCAAGTATACTTTCCAACATTTTAGATGGTATTGGAACAATATGAGTAAATAACTAAATAACAATAAAAGAACAATTGGTTACATGTAGTACAAATCTAGCAACCAAAGTATAAGACTTGTATAACAGTTAAAATCCTTTTAGGCTCACAGTCGTAATATGTCGAGACTTGAAGTAAATAGAAAACCCTGAGGTCGAATTCGGGAAGCCAATAGGAAATAAGTGAGAAACTTGTAAGAAGACAAATCGCTGGTGTGAGGATTGGTACATTGTTAACCACAAATCCTACCTTTCTATTGAGAAATAACAAAAACCACAAGGATGAAGGGCTTAAACCCTAACCTAGGCAATAACTTGCACAATAATAGAGAGCTAAAAAAAAAAAGAAGTAAAAGTTCTTTTTGTCGTTACCTTGAGGAGGCCTAGAGCCGAGTGATGAATTGGTGGGCTAACACCGTAAAGAACTAAGACAAAACTTGATTTATGAATTAAAAAAAAAAGGTTCTTTCTGTCGTTACCTTGATGAGCCCTGGAGCCAAGCAATGAATTGGTGGGATGCGACCGACACCAGAGGAGGGGTCAAACCCTACTGTGCAAGAGGAAAGAGGATCAAGAGTAAAGAAAAGGAAAACAAATGATAACCATTCATTTATCTCATCTAACCTTGCAAAATAGTTATCTGATAGTCAAGTGCAGCTTAGAAACCATAACCATATCTGCCTTGGCTAGCCGCAACCTAGGTCAAGGAAAATAAAAAGAAATTTAGGAGAGATAGGAAGAGAAGGAGTGGTGGTAAGTAAAAACTCAACCGAAAGTGTAATAAGACTAAACCTTACAAATTTCGAGCAGGGATAAACCCTATCTGGATGAGGGTTTGGGCTCAAAGCTCTTTCAACAGAAAGAACCGTGCAAATGGTCGGAAAACCAAGACAGAAAACCCGGTAGTTACCCTGAACCGGTTAGGAACAAGTTGAGTCGTCAGATCGAAGTCCACATCGATCAACAGTGAATGGAAGACCTCGATGTGCCTCAACATGAGTGCTAGAAGGATTGAGATACCTGGGAAATCCTACATGGTGTTAGAGATCCAACTGGCATCAACCCATGCTTGGGAACCACACCATAAATTAATAGATGTTAAAATATCCCATTAGTGTGGACATATTAAAAGAAGATTACATGACAAGTTAAAATTGCATCATATATCTTAGTTGGACCATGTCATATATTAAAGGTCACTGTGTCATATACATATCAAAGTTTATCGCAAGACATAAAGAAAATAATCATCCATTTCACCCTAGGTTAGTACTATGGATATTGATTAAAAAAAATGTTTGTTAATGGATGTTACAAGAAAACCTTAAGTTTTCAACATATTTCAACCATGACATTATAGAAAACTTATATGACTAAAAAACTTTAAAAATAAACACCTGAATGAAAGAGTCACTATACCAAGTGTAATTTTTTTTTAAATGCTAAAAGTATAGTTATTTTAAAATCTTAGTCTAAGACAATTTGGCACATTGCAACAAAAAATTAAAAATCAACCATCAAATTGACACGCAGTATAGGTGAACTCGTCTCATTGCAATGAAAACTTAAAAATCAACCATGAAATTGACACACTATGGGGACTTGATCCATTATAACAAAAACTTTAAAACCAGCGATTAAATCGACACATAATGGGGTCAACTTGCTAGTCGAAGATCGATACAGTCCCTGCAGATATATATAT
>APFE030556814.1:25841-36011 GCA_000404065.3 Pinus taeda | reverse complement strand
GGAGTGTGAAAAAATATTGTGTAATAGATGCACCCTAAAGCATGAAGCCAAAATGAGAAGTGATGGGTGAAATTATTTATAAGTCAAGGCAAGGAATTAGAGAAACACCACTAGGGGACCTGAGAATCAAGCACGATACAAGATATCTGACATCTCTTATGTAATTATGCCTAATAATACATCTTTATGTAGGCATATAAAAATACATGAATCAATAACATGTACACAACCATTCGAACAGAAGGGAACTTGTGTATGGATCCACGACATGGACACAACCATTTGAAAAGAAAGGATAATGTGTACAATCATGAATATCTAGTAAATCCACACAGCCTTGATTTATTAGACAACGCCTATGGTCTTCATCTCTTCCTCAACCCAACCAAAGTACAAATGCCACCATGTGAATAGATGTGTCAGAGCCGAATATGGGAGAAACCACCTAATTATCAGTGAATGATGTGAATGGTTAACAAATGAGAGAAAACACCAATAATGACGATGGTCCTCAAGGTATAACAAAATAGTCGATGAGTGAAAACAATGAACATGAAGTTGAACACTCGAAAAATCATTTGATCGAAGGACAAAGATATGAACTTATCATCAAATGTGAAGAACTGACCATTGAGGCATGTAAGGTCCAAGGTACTGAAACAGAGTTCCTAAATCAACTTCCTAGATAATGAGTTGGATTCAACATGAAGTGATCCATTGAAGGAGGGCCATAATTTTTCAGACATCATCAGAATGAAACATAGGATTTTGTAGAATTGTGAAGAGTGATTTAGGATTGTTACAAAAACGTCAAATAGGGTAAAAGTGATTTTAATTGCAGATGGCACTTCTCTTAAATATATCACTAACACACCTCTGGAATTTAGCCAAATTTGACTCAACATAGATTAGAGGTCATGATGACAATAGGATATTATTAGATGAGAGTAAAATGGATTTCAAAAACCATGCGATATGCGATATGCAATGACACAGTCACCCTTATAACATTGCATTGGAAACCCTTAGTAAAGGTCTAAAACTTTACCAACCATGCGATATTGCGAAATGCGATGGAAGCTCAGACCCCATTGCCAACTCTGTTATAAAAAAACGCCCAAGTTCATCGCACAATTAAGAAATGCTTTATTAAGAAAGTCCTAATCGAACAAGTTGTGCTTTGAAAATAATAAATAACATCACGCATTTTGTATCCCACAAAAACCAAAGGAATGTTAAAAAAAGAGCACATACGAAATGCAATAATGCGATATGTGATATTGTGTTGTAATCACAAAATTGAAATTTTCATAGTTAAAAATATCACCACCCTAATAGGTTTCATTCCCAACTTATTATGAAAAACATTAATGAGAAATAAATCTGGGGATAAGGAACCATTAGTGGGCATTTAGTATGGGTTAATGGAATCTACGTTTCAAAAGCTACTCGACGTCTTCTGACTTGCGTTTAATAAAACTCCTTTCTTGTCACGTTTTCAAGGTTATCTATATCATTCATTCTTATATTCATTTTTACTTGTGTCCATTTGATGCCTTTTACTTTGCTCCATTTTCAGAAAAAAAATCCACAGCAACACTCGTTGGGAGAAATGGCAAAGAGGGGAAAGGAAGTTGTGTTTCTTAAATTAGAAAAGATTCCTCTATTATCTGATAATACATGTAGCAGAGACGGAGGAACCTCAATGTGGGAGGCCATGTATGATTTATTAGAACAGGAGAAACCAAGACCTATGGTAACAAACTCCACAACTGATGGTCATGTTTCCTCAAATGCCTTCTTATTCGAGACAACATGCTCATTTTTGCACCACATAGCTGCAATACCAAAGATAATTCCATATATAGATATGGTTAAATGGATAATTGATTAGGTGGATGTGTTGGACAAAGAATTTAAGAATAGTAGGTAAGAGGTTATGGGATATTTTTCACCAAATAGCCTATGGCTTATGTACAATCTACCAGAGACACATAATCTATATAATAAATAGTTCCTTGAGAAATTTTCAAATGACAATGAAGACCCAACAGACATCACACATACCTGGACAGAAAACGAAGGCAAGATCAAGAAGGATAATATGGCTATGTATTCCGCAACATCCATCTCTCCCCCTCATAGTTTTGTAGCACCCATCCTATGTAGAATGTTCAACAATCCCGATAGTACGAAATGTTCCCGAGAATGGCTTCCACTAACGAACGTAGTCATAAATGCAAGAATAATGAATTAGACCCAAATTGTTTTTGATAATTTTGTGAAAGCTATTATGGAGTATAGGAGAAATAGGAGTATCTCTTCAAGGGTTTATCCTCCATTTTTCATGAGTGCCTATATAATGGACACAATATGTTTTGGTTCCAAATTTCTTATCACGTGATGGAAATGGACTATGCAAGAGTATGTGGGAGTATCAGTTTCACCCCCATTTTTACAAAAATGTTCAAGGAGTTATGCTACCTATCCATAAACAAGTCTACAACAGAAATTCCCCTAGGTTTTCTAGAGAAGTTGAAATAGATATCCTACCTGCATCCAGATGGTTTAGGGAGGAGACATTTACATATATTAGAATATTTGGGAGCATTTCTTCGCCGCATGTCCTCCCATACTATGTCCCTGACAAGTTAATGGCCAGGAAGATAGCCTGCCAAACAACACTGGAAGGTTAGTTTAGAAAACGATTGGAGGAACAAAAAAGGGCCATATGGCCTACATTTACGTCGCAATGTGGTGCATTTGCACTACACAATTTTGGAAATGCATGCAAATAAGTACAGATTATGAAATCTTTCAAATTAACTAAATTCCTAGGAATATAGTATGACTCAAATGGCACTGCCAAAGGCATCACTACTATGGTGGAAGTGAAACCATTCACCCATGAGGAAGATGCCTTCGATGACCTCTTCCTACAAAAGGAGACATTTTCAGAAGTGACGCATATGGCATCACTACTTTTTTCCCCATATGATCTTGAACCCTTATGTGAATATAGGAAGAGGAGATTATTAAACATCCCATTGGACTTGGTACATATTGAACCAATAAGGGAGCCAACTCCTAGTGTAAGCTTAGAGGAAGGTTCCAAGAAAATTCCAAAGAAGATTCTGAAGCAGAGTCCCAGGAGAAGTCTACTCGTGAGTCAGAGCACTCAGAGCGGCAATCTTAAAATTGGGGAACTAAAAACAAAGAGTCTGAAAGGGACACAACTGGGACTACAGAGAAAGAGCTGAGCAAACCTAAGCAAATAAGCTAGCTGAAATTCAAATTACTTCCACTCAGTTAGAAAAACCACCAGTTATTGATTTAGAAAAATAATGGGAGAATTTTAATAAGAAGCTCCATACGGAGGAAAAAACATCTGAAATATAGACTCCATAGCACAAATCAACTCAAGAAATTATAGTGGAGAAAACTGTAAGCACAGAAGATGTGGAGCTCATTGCTATCACCCCCACTTCTGAAATTATTTTGAGAATTGAGGAAATTCCTCCATTAGATGTGTTTTACAACCCTACCCACAAAGCTATCATCAAAATGAAAATGAAGAAAAGAAATTTAGATGCTACATCTATGACCACTCCCGACAATGAACTAATGGACATTGTATGGAAAGATTTGCCCATGGACCCATCAGAAAACCTTACAAGACTATCTCAATTTGTAGGAGCCTATGCCACGGTAACTATTGATAAAGAAACATAGGTCCAGATGCTATAGAGAGAAAAGGAACAAAAGGTTTTGCTATTGGAACAACAATTAGAGCAAGAAAAATCTAATCAACAAGATGAGTTACAAGTAGCCAAGCTTCAGCATGAGTTTGAATAGATACAAATACAACATCAAGCTAGCCTAACAAAAAGAGATGCGCAGATTCAAGCTATGATAGATAAGTATAAAGACAGTCCACAAATCAATCAATTCATAAACGAAGCACTTAGTATTAACTCCCAACTAATACAACAGAAGGAAGTTCTATGCCAAAATATCTCGCAAATAAGTCCTTATTGTGAGATCAGTGATAAGCTAACATGCCAAGTTGTCCACATGAGGCTTGAGTATGAAAAATCCATAAAAGGATTTATGACATTATCACCTGGAAAGAATCAGAAGATGGGAGGAAGGTTGATTTTCCAAAACTAGAGGAATCACATAAAGAAATTATATTTGCAGACCAGGATTCTCGACTCAAACAAGAATAAAGGGAAATGGTGGTCGTGGCAGTAGAAGCAAACAACATCATTGAAGCCATTAACAAAAATCTACATGGCACCAACCTAGTTGCAAAATGTATACCACGATTTCTTCTAAATGTCAAACAACTAGAGTAGCAGTGGAGACAGGTGGCAAAGGAAAGGGAGGAGGTGATCAAAAAAATGAGCAAGATGAACTGGAAAGCATACTGGAAATTCTTAGTCAAACCATATAGCCATTGGATGACCTTGTGATAACTACCACCATACAAAATATGGTGCCAACAATGGCGGACGTTATATTTACTAGGCAATTGAAATATACGATTAGCCAACCAATGCAGCTCAGACCAATGACAAATATCTGCGATCTTAAGGATCGAATGCAAAGGAGTTAGTCACTTTGTTTTATTGACATTTTAGTTTTATTTAGCATAATCTAAGGAAGGTCATTTAAACCTCCTCAGCTATATTTGGTAATAATCTATTTTACGACCTATAGTTTATCATAAACATTCTTCAAAACATGCACTTTTGTACCTTTGAGGAGGTTGTGGTGGAATGAATGAAACATGATCTATTTTCTTTTGAATATTTGGCATGCTCTACTAAAATTTCACTTTTGTGCTCCTAGATGATGTTGGATTGATTGGAATTAGGTCAATATTACTGACACGCATGAGAAAAACTTATCATATACGATACTTTTATCTTATGATTCTGTTTTATTTATGTATTAGGCAATAAATTTTCTTCCATTGTTTTATGTATGAAAGTTTGAATTTCCGTTAGCATTATTGTACTTTTGTATGGTGTTGGCTTTAACTTTATGCTGAATACATGAACGATTCTATATGTGATATAACCTTCATGTTAGGTTCTTATACCAATAGGTTTCATCTTTCATGATTGACAGTGGAAGGGCTAAATATGTTCATCATTGCAGGCTAAAAAGGTTCCATATTTTTTGTACATACTACAAAAAATTAAAAAAATGAAAAGAGGGTATGCCTTAAAAGAATAATCAAAGGGCAAGAAAATCAAGTGGTCAAGAGAAAAGTGAAAATGAACCCCAAACTAAAGATCAGGAAAGTGGCCAGTCAAAATGCCACTACTAAGCTCATTTGGCAGTATCATGTTATCCAACTACTGCTGCTAATCACACTTGATGGATGGCCCAACAATCTAAACTGGACCATGCCATGGTTAAATTGCTTGCTACAGAATAGAGAATGTTCCCTGACCAAACAACTGAAGCTTGGCAGATGACTAACTAGGTAGAGAAATAAAGGTGCCCAACTGCTTAATCTGGGGCCTTGGAAGAAATAAGGGTAGATATTAGATAGGAGGATAGTCAAAAGAAAAAGAGGAAGATTAGGGTCTGCTAATTCAAGTGCACCCACTTTAATGAAGAAAAAATGTTAGGATTACTAGGATGGGTAAGTAGTGCAAGGTTGCAGAAATGGAGAGCCAATCACCAATTGGCCTATTAAGTGCAAAAACTTATGCCACTCAGTGTATGGGCATCAAAAACAAAGAGTGGAGGACAAGCATTGGAAGCATGTCTAACTTCCCCAGTTTCCCCAAAAAATCATTTCTTACTAACACCCCCAAGGGCCTTGAGATCTGCTCAGGTGTCCAGTTCCACTCCATTACATCACAAACCACCTGGTCGAACCATGGAGTTCAAGCATGAAAAGAAGCCACATTTCTTGTGTAAAAACATCCTTTTTCATCATTTTCATTCATCCTCAAAATCCTAAGTTAAGTTTCACTTATTTAAACTTGGCTTCACCCGTTCATTCACCTCACAAACCATATTAATCACTAACATATTATCTAGCTCCCTAAACTTCCCCCTTCCCCTAAGTCTATTATAATGCAATGAAAATCTCCCAAGAACATCTATAAATACCCTCCCCTTAGCACTATAGCTAAACATCCCTTCCTTGGGAAATATTAACCCCTCAAGGGTTAGTATTAGCCCTCAATCCTCCAAAACAACTATGGGTTTGGCCAGAAAACTATGGTCAAAAAGCAAAGAAATCAATTTCCCCGCCCTCATTTATCCTTTTCCCCATTTCCTCTGCCCTAAACCCGTTTATTATAAAGTTTTTGAATAAAAAGCTTTTAAATAAAATGTGCGTATAAAACCCATAAAACCCGAAATCCTAAGGTTTCTACCCACCCCGCGCGCCCGATATAATTAAACATATTTTAATATATACGGCGGGTCCCCATGGCATAACGTGGCGACACATCATAATCGCCGCCCGCCGTGCGATCTCCCACCCCGCCCATCCAATGGTGGGCGGTCGATCCTCCGACAGAACTTCCTGACCTTTTGCGTCCGGGGGATGGGCGGTATTGCCGCCGTACCCCCGCCACGCGTCAGGCTCCCGGGCTATTCGCTGCCCCCCCTTCCAAACAGCTTACCGCCAAGGACCCCTCTGGGGAAAACACTTACCGCCTTCCTCCCACGCTGACGTCACACCCCCGTCAGCGTGACGTCGCCCCACTTTGCCGCCACCAGGCCTCCACGTCACCCATGGCCACCACATCGCCCTGTCCACCCTGCCACCGTGTTAGTGCCACCTGGGCACCCACATCACCTGCAACGTCACCTATCCATACCCGGGCCCATGATGACGTCAGCATGACGTCATCACAAAAAGGCGCCAATATGCCAAAAATGCATAAAAGGATGTCAAAAATCCGTTATTTCGCATTATTTTCTACGACGCCTGGAGCTCCTCCGAAAGCGAAATTCAACCTACAACGGTCAAAAGGCAAAAGTAATCCACCAAAGTTGTTGCCGCCTCCATTATCAACCCAACTACCCGCAGTTCAGCCAATTCGACCGGTGAAAGCACCTTGTATGCCATTAAAACCAGGTATTTTGCTGCAGGCACTCTCTCTTGTCCACTGTTCTCCTTGCAATCTTCTTTTCCTGCTTAAACAACTCATCTAAAGGACCCACATTGTCAAATTCACCACTGGAATTTACTTAAAAAACCACTGAAACCCCTGTGTGACGAAAGTCCCGTAGAAAGCCGCGACCCTCTGTGAAATTCACCATTTTTCTGTGAAGAGCAATTAAAGAATCCGAGCTACCAGCTAGGAGACTGAATTGACAAAGTTCCCCCACCCCTGCTAAAGTAATTCTCTGTAAATAACCAACTAACCAGCTCAAAAACACTCTGGTTCCTCAAAACAGAGTGCTCCATAGATTCATTAAGCTTATGACAACCTCCTTGCACTGCCAAACTGCTCACTGCAAACAGAGAGCAGTAAGCCATTCCTCAACATTCACATCAAGCTTGAAACACAGTAAGCAACCAGCAAAAGCAAGACAATGGCCACTCCAGCTGCTCTGGATGTATTGCCTATAAATCCACCTAACAGAGAGCTAGAAGCTATACCACTGGTGGACAGTGATGCCCTCATCACAGACTTTGTGGCAGAGAGAAACCACTTGCAAACATATTTCCAATTAAGAAACAATCACTTGGACAACAGTGACCTGTATGGGGTATGGAAATCTAATCTACCCACCTACTTCCTGCCTCCTTTGAACATTTTCCCTAAGATCATCCACCTATGTGCAGATAACTATGACTAGAAACTCAGGGTTGTGAAGTCTCCATCTGGGAGCATCCTCTTTTATATAACTCCAGATTCTATCAACCAGATGCTCAACTACAAGCAGACCCAGTTTCTATACCCCTTCTCCATGAACTATTTGCTAGATGAGGGCTCCAAACTTTCTAGTGCAGACATTGTTGCCATAGCCACGAAATTCATGAAGGCAAACTGCCAACCTTCTGGGCCACCTCCTTTCTCCTATGCAGATTTCAATGAGGTTGGCAAGCTACTGGTAGATATGCTGACCTCTGTGTTGGGGTTCACCACAAACAAGCATGTTGATCTAACTGTGCTGGTCATGCTCTCTGCATACAACCTTATGAAGCCCCCTGCTATGAAATACAATTATGCCAAGTACATTGCCAATAACATGCATGATCAATTGAAAAGGCTGGACAGGGAGGCAATATTCAAATATTCCTCATACATCTATCACTTATTCTTGTACTACCAGACAGATTGCTTCCAGTGCTCAATCAAGAAGCTAGATTCACAGGGTGAGAGAAGGTCTGTGATCTTCTGGTCTTCAGTCTTCCACCAAGTCCAGAGTTCCCCTTACTCGTACTGTGAATTCATTGATCAGTTTGTGTATCCAGTCACATGCCTTTTGAAGAGGACTCCTCCCATCAGATTGTCCAAGGATATGCAGAAAATATTGCAGCTATCCAGAAGCTACAAAATTGGTGATTGGTACATGTACCAGAACCACACTATAATCAGAATTTATGGCTGTGAGCTCTGTCCCTACAGGCTCCCAAAGTATGTCCCTATGAGGCTATTTTCCCTGGAGTACTATAGAAAACTTATAAACTCTAACCTAACACACTTTCACAGTGCCAAGAAGAAAGCCAACCTGAAATTCAGGGACCACTTAGGCCCATTTACCATGAACAAAAAAGATGGTTGGCAAGAAGCTGACCAAATACTAGGACAATAGCTCAAACTCAAGAGAAGCTTCTGGTGGGTCCCTTATGACCCTGAAGGTTTCATCAGTGCAAGGATGGTTAAATATAGGCTGCTAGTCTATAAGCATTACCCACTCCCTCAAGTACAACATTTTGCTAATCAAGATGAATGGGTGCCTGAATCAATAGTAGACGAATTGACTTAGGAAGAAATAATGGAGCAGAATGTAAAGGACTTGGAAAAAACTCTTGACTTAGACTCTTGTCAACAGGTCTTCAAGCTACCAGTCCAAACAGGAGACGGTACCTCTACTGCCCCAGCAACACAGGACATCTAGCAGGCTCCATCAACAACAACCACAACAAGAGGAAAGGAGAAGATGGATGAACAACAAGAGGTAGAAACAGAGCAGCCTGGTACTTCAAAGGAAAAACAATCAAGACAGGCCCCTCCCATGCAAACTGAACAAACTCAAAACCCAGTTTTGCAGACCCCTCTCAATGATGAGAGAGGGAAAAAGAGAGACAGATAAGAAATCACACCTCCAACAGGGTCATCACAGCAACCAGAGGCCAAGAGGCCGAGGGTAGACCCTGAAGCAGAAGAAGGAGACATAAGTGAAGAGCTGGCAGAAATCCAAAGCAAAGAAAAACAAACGAGCCAACAGACTGCCACCAGCTCATTTCAGCTAGAACAGGCTCAGCAGCATACTGTGGAGGTGTCCTCCTCCAGAAAGCAGGGCAAAAAGCCAGCCACAGTTAAAGAGGGCTTCAAGGAGATCAAGGCACAAAATGAGTTGCTAAGGGTGTAGCTCTATGAGCAATTCCTGAACACAACCCCAGCCAAAAAGCAAAGATTAATGGCTGCCTTTGATCTAAAGGAAGAAAATATGATCTTCACTCATCTAAAGCCCAAAGTCCCACATCCAAAGACCACAGCAGATTATTACAAGAGAAATCTAGAGGCCTTTGCTAAAGACATACACCCCATGGATCAAATTGAGCTGCACAAACAGACTGGGGAGATGGTGTATGCAACACTTGCTGACAGGGCAATGCTGGCCCATCAGCTAAAAGAATCCCTGAAGAACACAAACAGACAACTTGATTTGGAAAGGTTGTCTTCCTCTGCAAAATACAACAGAATAAAGACTTTGGATGATATAATTATTGATTTGGGACATGACCCAAAATACCCAAAGGGTGTTAGAGCCCTGATGAAGAAAAAAGAGGATGATATAGCTGCATTGAGGAAATAGGAAAAATTGCCTCCTAACATCCATCCTGACACAGCAGAGCTTGCACAAGAAAAATAGGTGGATAATGCTATGGAGCTGCTCCTAGTCATGAACCAAAGGATACTACAAATGGAGGCAGAGTTAGAAAAAGCTATACAGGAC